>JAOWAN010076837.1:0-24203 GCA_028566635.1 Lobelia cardinalis
ATCTTTCACATCATGAGGGCAATTTAGTCTTTTAGTTCATAAACTCATATCATCTCATATTCAAATAGTGAACATTGTAATATCATTATTTATCATCATATATCGCATTCCTGATATGACCCTTAGTGAATTTGTACAAGTTGTTATTGATTGTTGACCTAGTATTGTTCTAATGATTGAAATTTTAGAATCTATTACATACGCAATGTATGCTAAATATTAGTTTGAATTTGTATAGACTGCTGAGTCTATATGCATCATTTTCCATTTTGGTAAACTACTTCCATTTCCCCTTTGTTTATTTAATAGTCAATATAGACATATACCAACTTTCGTTCAACTGACATTAATTTCACTTTTAGCTTATAACGGTTCCTAATTTCCTATCTCTCGAAAGCCTAATTAGGACTATGACTTATTATTATTTTTTGAATTTTTTAAAAAATAAATAAAATAAATATGTGTAAATCACCCATCAAATTTAAATCAAGTTGACAAAGAAACTTAAAGATGTACGAGTATTTGCATGAGATGGAGTGTTTTTTTGACATATGTTATGTAGTTTTAGGAAATAGCTCTATGAGCTTTGTAACTAAAAGCACTTCAAATATTGTGCTCTATCAGCCCCACAAAAGAGTTGTATGTTGAATTCTTTATAGTCAACTCTAAATGTTTATTTTTATAGATAAATTTATAACCTCTGGAAATTATACATTAGGAATATGAACAACACATTTTCTTGTCTTGGAAATAACAGATTTTATAAATGCTTTATTCAATATATATTATCAACTTGAGTTTAAAAAGTAAAAGTAGGACTCAGTTTATCGAACAAAAGGAGTGTTAATGCAGATAGCATGGTCTATAACCTTCGGATGCTATACTTCAAGCACTACAAATGGCATACGAGTTTTTGAAGACTTGCATTGAATTTTATTTGAAAAAAAAAAGTCAAGTTGACTTTGAAAAGTTAAAATTTTACTTTTGTTCTTTAGTTTTCTTATCAGTCATTTTTGGGACAGAGGGAGTCTATAATTGCCTGAATTTTCTTCAGCCTCAGCAAAAAGTTGTATTTTGAATTTACGTTTGCTTGTTCTAATCGATAAAATTACAATTGCTTTAGAAATTTATACGAGGAATGTGAACAGCAAGTTTTCTAGTTTTGGAAATAGCAGGTAATATAAGTTCTTTGTTCGAGATACAGTCAACTTGAGTTTATAAAACTAAAGTAGGGCTCACTTTGTCGAACAGAAGAGTGTTTATGAAGTTGTCTGCTGCAATTACTATACTGATTTTAGTGGGGTTAGATGATGATATTCAGCTGGTTTAGGTTGCGGGGGAAACCGAGACAAAGGCACAAATTAAACTGCGGTTCAAGACGGCTGCAGGTAAGGATGTGGTGTGCATAAGATCATTCCAGCTGACTCAGAAGGCTTCCAAGATGGAGTACAAGGCTATCGAAAGTGTGCTTCAGACTCTAAATCCTCATACAGGAGAGGTACTTTACTTGGTTCTTTTCCTAGTTGAAGTTGATGACAAGGCATAACAAATTTTTGTCCGGAGACGTACATACTTATTTACTTAAAAATTTAAGTGTTTGAACAGTTACCTCTGAGATTTTGATATCTATAATATGGCCCTTGGTACGTCGTTATGATTTTGTTTAGTCAAGTATCATAACCAGATCGCCTTCTGTGACATTGAATACTGTCCTCGCTATAAAGTGGGTGAAGTTCCGCCTTCTTTTACTTTTGGAACCATAGTTTTGAGTGTCGTACGATGCACGATACGATTCACAATAAAGAGGTCCATCAATATGAATAGCCTGAGATAAAGCGATACATAGCATATGAATCACATGCATGATATATCGGCTTAATCACGTGCTATCTTTTGATACACCGATACAGTACGCCAACACGATACAACTTTGATACATAAATTTTGGAGCCAGATCGAGTTGGGCAGAGTTCAGAAAATAAACAAATTATTATTTTCTTCCAATGAGTACTCTAATTTTTAGGCAATGGTGAGTGATTAGGCAAGTGTTGAGTTGTTGGTTATATTGGTTTTTTGTAATTTTGTCTTCTAATATGATATAGGTTCTTTGACCTTTCTTTGAAATATAGACAAAAAAGATCGAAGACCCAGCTTGCAAAACTTTGACTTGTACACATCTTGTGTTAGTTGGTGATTTAGAGTTTAAAGTTTGGATTTAAGAAAGTGGGATCACGATGCCCATGGTTCATGCCAAAAAGGGGAACAATCTTACTTTAGAGGATGTATGATGTAAATTATAGTGTTTCTACATCAAAATCAAGTCATCCATAGAGTTTCTACTTATTTTAGATGTAAGTTATAATTTTTCTAACACATGTCTCCGTATCATATGATCGATGCGATACGATACATGATACAATTTTTGAGACCTTCGATTCATGATAAGATTCATGATTTGATAAATATGCTTGGAACCGATTCAAAACGTTACGCTTATACAATTTTATTTTTTTATGTATGTATTGTTTGTATGTATGATCCTTCATTGCATGTCAAGAAAGAGAACAGTTAAAAATTTAAGACATACCAACTTCCGTCAAGTCATTAAGTTAGAATACTTGAAGACTATTCCAATATGTTATGTAGTTCCGGTTCTTTCAGGTGGTGAACTTTTAACCAATGTTTCTTTGCAAGGTTCAGGCTTAAGTCCGCCCATACTTAGCTTTGGAATAGATTGTTAATAAGCCACTTCATAGCGTGTTTGGCAAGTCTCCCAGATTGTTGGTGTACCACACATGTCACCCGTCAAATGAGCTTCACAGAGTGCTGGGTATAGGTCTATAGTGAAACTTTGCTCTTAATAGTGAAGAGGTCTTTTCCGTTTATGGGACATTGCATGATTTTTCCGGGGACCTATCATATTGGTGTTCAGAAGATTCAAAAGGTAATTAGACATGTGTACTAACCGGCTAAATAGTGGTTTCCATGCCTAGAAATTATAGTGTCTACCATTTGAATACCAATCACCAAAGGCAATGCCACAGGCTGAATAAGGCTTTATTCCCGGATGTTTGTGTGATGTGTAAGGGGTGGAGTGATACTCATGAGCATTTGTTGATGCATTTCACGTGGCGTGGCGTTTATGGTGTTTTCTGTTTGAGGTTCGAGGTGATCATTGTATCATCCCTTAAACAGTTTGGGAGTTGTGTATGCTTAGACATTGGAATTTTGGTCGGACTACGGATGCCTCAATTTTATGTAGTTGTACTATGTTCATTTTTCTCTGGAAAGTCCGGATCGAGCGGAACTCTCAAATTTTTAGGGACTGTGAGCCGTCTATTCCTCTCATGTGGGAGAGGATTTCCTTGCAAGCTTCCCTACGGGGGCTAATTTTTGGGGCCTTCATGCATTAGTTTGTTTTGAGTCTGGAGTCTATTTTTGCTAGGCTCAGGCATAGTCTTTCGCTCCCCCAAGCAACTGAACCTTTTCCGGAAGGTTTGTTGGTATTGAAAACTTTCCTCTTAAGAAGCATGTTAAATTTGGGCTTGGATTTTCAGCTTCGTCCTGCCACAATTAATCTGGCATGGATCACAAACATCAAGTTGACAGTTTTTAAGCAATGTCCTCTTTACTTATTATGGGGATTCTTATGGAGACTGTACTGTGTGCCTTGAAGGTTAGCCAATAGTCACATTCTTTGTGCTGCCATGGGCTTCAGGACTGCAATCCTAAAGATTGCTGGCCTTGATCGCTTATTTTTCTGTGTTCACAAGATGAAGTATGCTCTTGCTTTTGCCAAGTATGTTAAGTGTGAGCAACCATTAAAGCTCAAGAAGTGTTGGTCTCGTACTTCATGGTGTTCTTCCTATTTAAGAGTAGTTTCTTACCTGATAGCACTAGTCCTATCAGTTTTATAAATGATGATGTAGTCTAACATCTGCAAGGGTAGGTTCTCCTCTTTCTTCTCCCTATTTCGTAGGTCCTCTGGATCTCGGATACTTATGTGCCACATGTAGACTTTTATCTGCAACAATCTGCTTCACTACTACTACTTTATGCAGTGATCGAAAAATTCCTGAACACACATGCACGCGCACGAGCACACACACACACACACACACTCATATCTCCACAGACATGCGTGCGTGCTTAGCTTTGGTTTATGTACTTTTTTTTATAGAACATTTTTGTACATGTATTGGCATTTATGTTAAATTACTATATCTTGACATAAGTTTCAAATATTTGTTTCTACAATGCAGAAAGTGTGTCTTAGTTATCGGTGTGCTGACATGGACCGTGAAATCCCCGCCCTTATGGGTGTCTCGAAAGCTATTCTTGAAAATGTTATATTCGTGCACCAAGATGAGGCCAACTGGCCGCTGCAAGATCCTTCCACGTTGAAAAAGAAATTTGATGATATTTTCTCCGCAACTAGGTACCTTATAGAATGCATGTTGATTCATTTGGTTTGACATTGTGTTGTGCGTGTGTGGATAAAAGGCAACATGTTTATCTCTAAGTTTATTGTAACTGATTATTTATCCTTATCCTTTTGAGCTCTTATTTTTGGTGACATGTATTTGCTTGTTTGTGAAATGACAATGTTAGGATGGATGTGTGTAAAACTAGGGAAGTTTCAAAATTCGAAATGGGTTTATTTGTGATATAGTGAAAGTCATTTAAGATGATATAAAATAAGAAAATCACTTGAGATGGTTTTGTCCCATACAATGTACACGTTAAGTGAACCCTTTGTGAAGTATGATAGTGTCAAGATCAACAAGAGTAGTCACATTGAGAACAACAACTAAGAGGGATATGAATGAGTGCTGCTTCTTTCATGAATCTGTGTTACGAGTCATGGCAGACCCCAAGTATATTGGCTACAAAGACACTGGGTTAAGTATTTACACTCTCTATATTCTCAAAAACGTCTGATTTGATCGGTACCTAGTTTAAGAAATCAACTGACTATTATTTTAATTTTTATCAGTCAAAAGTTTGAAATGATGGTTTCTCTACGATAAGTGAGTCCCATATGCAAACTAAAAAGATGGTCTATTGTGAGAAAGAAGACACTCTTTCCTGATCATCCCAAAAAGGAATGGACTCTTTTTTCTGATAGAAGGGAAGTTCGGCAAGCTAATTCAAACCTCCACAGTGCTTGAGTACCAGTTGAAATTTGAGGAGCTAATGGCCCTTATGCTCATTGAAAACCCAGGGTTGAGTGAAAAGCACTTTGTCAACCATATCTTAAGTGTTCTGAAACCTGCTATTAAGACTCATGTTACAATGCTAATTCCTAGAACTCTCACTGACCATCAGCTTGGCTAAGTTATAAGCACAGAACCTGGAGATTCAACTCAAGGAGTACAAGAGCACTTGTAAGCCAACTCAATCCATCACTCACCAAACCTCATATCTAAGTTCCAAGCCAACTTCTTTCAACAGCATTCCCTTCAAAACTCCTATGGCCAGCATCAACACTAGTAGCTACTCATTCAACCAATATTCCAAACCCAAAGTTGTTATCCAAAACCAAATCAGAACCAGTCAAGAAACTCATTGAGGAGGAGTTGAGGAAAAGGAGGGAGAAAGTCTTGTGTTATTATTGTGATTAGGTATATGTATATCAGTGGGGGCACAAATGTAAAACACAATGGTTATACATGATATAAGGCATGAAGGAAGTGGAAGAGGAAGAGGAAGAGGAAGAGAAAGAGGAGCCAAAAGTTTGGCATGAGATTGAATCACCACCAGAGGGGGAGGAAGCAACACCATCAAACTACAGGGAAAAGTTAACCACCACTCATTAAGCATTTTGGTGGAGAGTGGCAGCAGCCGCAGCACACACAATTTTATTGACCCTTGTACTGTGAAAAGGATTGGAGGATTACTGGAACCTATTCCACCATTTTTTGTAGAAGTGGCAGATGCTAACAAGGTCCAAGGTTCAAGTAAATGTTCTGGGCTGCAGTGGGAAGTACATGGAGTGAAATACACCTCTGACCTGAAAGTCTTATCACTAGGGGTTTGTGATATGGTATTAGGGGTAGAATGGTTGGTCCAACATAGTCCTATACTGATGACTTCAAGGGCTTGAACTTGACCTTTGATCAAGGTGGCAGAAAGGTGACTCTGCTGGGCCAAAAAGAAAAAAACAGGTAATCAAAATGTTGAAGGGGGATGCACTGGACAAGGGTACTTAATTCATTGGAAGGAGGTACATTGGTGCGAATATTTGCAATGGAGGGAAATCAATCAGCAACTGTCCTTCCATTCACTATCCTGGACCTAATTGATGAGTACAAGACATTTTTGCTGAGCCTTAACCCCTACCTCCTATGAGAAGTCATGACCACCACATTACCTTGAAAGAGGGTAACCCTCCAATTAATTCCAGGCCTTATAGGTGTCCATATGTGTAGAAATCAGAATAAGAGGGAATTGTGAAGGAAATGTTGGGAGCTGGAATTATACTGTGCAGAGCCCTTTTGGCAGCCCAATTGTATTAGTTAATAAGAAGGATAGCACATGGAGGCTTTGTGTGGATTCCAGGGAGCTCAATAAGCTTACCATCAAGGACAAGTACCCTATACCTGTTATAGCTGAACTCTTAGATGAATTATATGGGGCTAAATACTTTACAAAAGTGGATTTAAAGGCTGGATACCATCAGATCACAGTGGCCCCAGAAGATAGACCAAAAACAACCTTTAAAACTCACCAGGGCCATTATCAATTCAAGGTAATGCCCTTTGGTTTAACAAATGCTCCGGTTACCTTCCAGTCTCTTATAAACACAGTATTCTCAGAATATCTTAGAAAGTTTATCCTAGTTTTTTTAATGGAATATTAATCTATAGTCCAACCTTAGAGTCACATAAGCAGCACCTGCAGATCATTTTTGCATTACTGAGGGAACACAAGCTATTTGTTAAGATGAGTAAATGTTCCTTTGCTCAACCACAAGGGTAGTATTTGGGACACCTAATCACTGGAGAAGGTGTAGCAACAGATTCCACTAAGATTAAAGCTATGGTGGATGCCTAAATCTAGTACAGTCAGGTCATTGAGGGGATTTTTGGGCCTTACAGGAAGTTTGTGAAGGGATATGGGATGATAAGCAAGCCTCTTACTAACATGCTCCAGAAGAATGCTTTTAATTGGTCTCTTAAAGCTGACAGGGCATTTGAGAATTTGAAAAAAGCCATGTCTACCAGACTAGTTCTATCCTTACCAGATTTCACTAAAACTTTTTTGTTAGAGATAGATGCTTGCTATAATGGTTTGAGTCTTGATGCAAGATAGTAGACCTATAGCTTACTTCAGTAAAGCTCTTGGGCCTAGGAGTTTGGATCTATCAGTTTACGAGAAGGAATTACCATAATCCAAGCGGTTCAAAAGTGGAGAACGTACCTGTTTGGTAACTCTTTTGTTATCAAGGCTGACCATGGGAGTCTTAAATACTTCATGGAGAAAAAGGTTACTACTGTGCTGCAGCAAAGGTGGCTTTCCAAATTGCTGGAATTTGATTATACTATCATGTACAAAAAGGGGGTTGAATCCTACACCAAGTTCCAGACTCAGTTACAGGGGAGGTTAGAATATTTCTTAAGGATAGATCTGCAATGGCAGGAATCCTTAAGAACAATCTTACCAAGGCACAATCCAAGATGAAGTCCCAAGCTGATTAGCACCCCAGTGAGAGATTTTCAGGAAGGAGCATGGGTTTTTCTGAAGATACAGCCCTATAGACAGGTCTCATTGGCATAACACAGAAAAATGAAGCTAGCTCCTAAATTCTATGGTCCCTTCCAAATTTCCAATTACTACTGAAGATAGGGAAGGTTGCCTACAAATTAGACCTACCACCAATTCACCCAGTATTTTAATAACTCTAGTTAAGAAAAGGGTTGGACAAGGAGTACCTGTATGCTCTCAATTACCTGCTATTGGCCTGGAGGGCCAACTTCTCGCAGAACCAGTAGCCGTTTTGGACAGGAAGCTGTCAAAGGTCCAGGTGGTACTCCCTTGATGGGTGCTGGTTCAATGGAGCAACTCTGTTCATGATGCTGCTGTGTGGGAGAAGCTTCCTGAGATCTTGGAGAAAATTTTGCAATTCAATCCTTGAGACAAGTATTTTCTGAAGGAGAAGGGATTGTAACGAACAGGGGCCAATTTTCCAATTTGGGGATGACCGTTGGAAACATTAGTATTTGAATAAGAAAGACACGAAGCCGTTCGTGGTTGTTGTTAGTTTTATGTTCAGAGTCATAAACGACGCTGTAGCTAGTGTTTTGTAAATTTCTTTCTGTTAAGCCCAGGACGCGTGGCGGAATTGTATTGGTGGAACTCCTTGGTTGTTAGGGGCGCACACAGCTTATAAGAGCTGAGCTTGTAGAACATGATTGTTCATGAAATATACTGAAATCTTATCAACTCTCTAAATTCTCTCTCGTTCTCTCTTTCCCTAAATTCCTTTGTGCTACTGTTTATATGCTGAATTGTTGTTATCCATACTTGGATACGCAACAAAAGTATCAGCATTTAAAATGATCTTTGTTTACCAAAAAATTGTTTAAATGGTAGGGGGTTGTTCTTAATGTTGTCGCCAGTTTAATGTATTACATCGAAAAATGCTGAAATTCATGATACGGTCTCTTTAAGATCCCATAAAGCTTTTGCACCCTTCCAAGGAACCAAGAACCAAGAACCAAGAACCAAGAACCAAGAACCAAGAACCAAGAACCAAGAACCAAGAACCAAATAAATAAGATCATGGAATAACATATGCTTTCTATTTTATATCTTCATATATATTGTGTGTTCATGGAGCTGGGTTCTAAAATGTGTGTAGCATTTCTAATTCCCGTTCCATTTGCTGCTTCGTAGGTGGAAGGTTGGTATAAATAAGATCATGGAATAACATATGCTTTCTATTTTATATCTCCATATATATTGTGTGTTCATGGAGCTGGGTTCTAAAATGTGTGTAGCATTTCAAATTCCCGTTCCATTTGCTGCTTCGTAGGTGGAAGGTTGGTATACGGGTGAATCCATTAATCAGACAGTTCTCACTTTGAGGTAGCATTGATTACGATTTTACTGTCTGATGTGAACAACAACACTTGAATGCCGCATGGGTTATTGGGGGCATATTTTGTACTGATAGAATTATTCCTTAATAATTATTTTATAATAGTTTCACTGTACTAGATAGTGTATGTTTTTTTGTTTGTTTAATAATTACCGTTACGTAACACGTATGGGGCCCCAATATACAACTCTTGGTTCCACTCCTGCATTAGGGTGCTGGGGAAGGTATATTGCCTGAAACTTTTGTTGCTATTTGCTCGAAGGGGTATTATTATGAGTTCTCCCAATTGTTGTTGTAATGCCCGAAGCTCGATTCTGTATGCAGAGTCCATTGGAAGTAAAGCCTTTGAATTAGATGCTCACAGTTCTCTCTGTGTGCACATAATCTGTTTGAATATGCTTAATACTGCGTCTACTTTATTGAAAAAATCTTCCATGAGCTGGTATATTTTTAAGGGCTTTATCATTGGTTCTTAGCTTGAACATGCCATCAAAGGCTGTTGTCCATTGTTGAATGATATTTACAAGGTCAATTATTCTGTGGTTGCACTCTGCAAAAGGTTATGTGCTTAAAAATTTAGTTTCTTTGTGAATTTAAAAGGTTACTATTCAGACATGTTAACGGAAGCAATTGCTATACTTAGAGTGTCCGTGAAATGATGGCCTGTGTCTACCTATTGATAAAGGAAATACTTGATGCACAAAAAGATCTTACATCAAAAACAACATATTCTGATTTGTCAATTTTTAATCCTCTTATGCAATGTGAATGAGATGATGACGTTGCTCTATAATTTCCATGCCACATCAAGTCTGTAAGAAAAAGTCGGCTGATTTTTGATGTAGGGTGTGTAGCACAATTCTTGACAAAAGTATCACTCATTCGGAACCTTTTGGATAGCCATGCTCGGATACATTTCAATTCTGGTGCTTAACACAATTCTTGTCTTTCATTCCGTACTTCATTCTATTTGGTTGTCACCTAGGTACACAAAGGCCTTGGAGATTATTAAAAAACTTCACAAGGATCAGGCACAGGAAATAAAGATTTTTAAGGTGAAGTTTGATGAACTTGGAAAGTGGAAAGATGCTGCACACCAGGTTTTTAATTTCTCTTTTCATGCAGGATATATTAAATTAAAGTGTTGCAGATAGTGTATCTCCTTCATGTTTCTAGTTTATGTGGGGCAAAGTTAGTTTTGTAGAGGTGCTTTGTTTTTATTTTTGTTTAAGCCATAGTACTCTTATTTGTCCTGACTGGATCTCTTACCCTATTTTTACTTGCTACTCGGCTATACATTTATTTCTCTGTTCAGTACTTCTCTTGTAATTATATTGTTTGTTCATTAAAGGTCTGGAAAATCTAGAAGAGAAGTTTTTAACTTTTCTATCTCATGCACGGGGGGCTTTCTGTACTGCTCTTTTGTTCTTGGGACTCTCCAAACATTTGTTTGAATATTTTCTTTTTCTCCCCTAGGTGGGTGGGGGGGATAAAATGAGAACTTCTGATTATGTAGAGGGGGAATGTAGAAATTAGGGACAGGAGTACAGCATACAAGAAAAAAGGCAGCTATCCAACAAAAGTGAAAAATATCAAACTAATTGCTCCCTATCCCTTGAATGATCAGTGGTAGACACTCCCCAGAAAGAGATCCCATTACCCATGACCATTAAGAGCCAATAACTCCAAATTTTCTTTACACAAGGAAGCAAAAGAACCTGGTCCCTAGTAATTCTGCTTGCTTCGTTAGCTTACCTGGAGAATTCCAAAGAGCCTCCACATTGTGAAATGCTGTAAATGCTAGCGTCCTCATTGTCACAAAAGAATGCCATTTATCTCATAAGGTTCAAAAGCGTTGAGATATTTTCAGCTTGTACTTTGAGAAAATAAAAAGACATTACACTTCAGCTTTTGCTCATGGAAAACTGTTCTATCCTGCTTGAGCTTCTTGTCATTGGTTTGAAATTTTGTTGTTTTCCTACAGCTTCGAGAAACTGTTGCCCAAGATGAAGAGACAACAGAAACATTAAAATGTCAAATAAGGGAGCTAAATGGAAATATTCAAAATGTGGATGCCAAAATCCGTCAGACAGAGGCAACATTGCAGCACTTGCGTAAATTACAAGAGGAAATAGCAACAAAGACTGCTGCAAGAAGCGTCTTGTTTAAGGAGCAAGAAAAACAATACGCCGATCTTCAAGAGGAAAATGATGGTTTGCATATTTGAGTAATTTCGTTTATTCTGCAACTACAGTTTGGTGGGCAATCTTTATTTGCCACTTTAGTGAAGTAACTTTGAGTTGACTATTTCATTTCGCTCTTTACGTGATTGTCTTGATTGGCTAGATACTGATGAAGAGTTGAAGGAATGGAAAACCAAATTCGAAGAAAGGATTGGAATTCTGCAAGATAAAATTAGAAAGTCAAACAGGGAAATGGAAGACTTGGAGACTAAGAGCTCTAACTCTCAACTTCAAATCAATGATTATATTCAAGAGATTGGAAAACTTCAAAATGAAGCTGAAGTATGTTTCTGGAACGTAAAATACATAAGACTTTATAACATAGCCAGTTAGTGTGGCATTATTTCTGACTTGGGTCTTTTCTTTTTATGTTAGGCCTATTTGTCCTTAAAGAATGAGAGAGACTTAACAATACAAAAGCTTTATCAAAGGCACAATTTAGGGGCTCTTTCTAATATCCCTTTCAGCAACGAAGTTGCTTTAAACCACACAAACCGCATAAAGTTAAGGTTAATTGATCTGGACAAGGACTTGCTAGAGAAAAAGGTGATTCCTTATGCATTCAACTACATCAGTGTTTTGTTTCAGTTTTTATCATTTGTTTTTTTAATTCTTATGTTAGATGATGTTATCGTTTGTTTTTTTAGTACATATCCACTTCTGTATCTAGTGTATTTCTTACAGCATTTTCATAAATATCCTTTTCTGCTGGTTCATAGCTCTTTCACTTACCCACACTCCCCTCATGTGGGGATCTATCTATGTATATCAAGCTAACACTCCTGCTCATGTGTGACCTCCTACTCCCATGTGGAGAGTTAAATAAAGATGCCTCAAAGGGGACACATCACAAACCAAACAGGGTGCAAACATTGTGCACTGATTTCACAATAATGCGGTTAAAAATGCAAGCGGGGTGACCGGTGACTTGAACCCAAGATCTTGCCAAAGTAAAGCTCTAATACCATGTTAAGTTACCAACTCATATAAAAGCTTAAGCTTTTAGATAGGGACAATTATGTATATCAATCTAACACTCCCCAATTACCTGAATTTATGAATGAAGCTTTATTCATATGTACATATATATTTTCAGGTATTCGATTATCGTGACTGAGGTGGGAAATGAATCCCTGAATCTATTTCTATCAGTTTGCAAGAGATCGAATCTATGATACTAATCAGGAACATAATATATAACCGGGTAAATTGTTTTAGATTTTTAGCTCTTCATGACAAGATACGATAAAATGTTTAAGACTTGAAGATGTGACTTTGAATGTAGAGTGCGAGGTATCATACATGGTATTGCTAAAATACTTAAAGTTGAAAAAATATGATAATCGAGCAAGGAGGTCCAAAAAGTAGCGATACATAAAACGATGACTACTAAAGAATCCCTTACAAATGTCCTATGTAAAGAACGTCGTGAGAAAGGCTAAGTGTCAGACATTTGATGACTTTTTGTTAAACACAAAATATATGAAAAAGATAATATGCAAAATGCAAACATGCAAAATTGAGGGAGAGCAAGACCAGGATTTCAATGAGGTCAACTGCATTGAGGATAAAGGTCTATGAATCCTAGTCAAGGATGGACAAATTAAAGAAAGATGGCAAATATATTTGTTATTTTTTCAAATGAGCAACATGTAGGAAAAGTAGACATAGATGAACGTATTATGACTGGAAAAGTAGAGAGGTTTCCTGTTTTTTTGGTAACATTAGCGAGGGAGGTGAAGTTTGCTTTAAGAATGATGAGAACCGTGAGGTTTTCGGATGGGATGGAATCCCCACTGAGGTATAGAAGTGCCCAGGAGATGTAAGAGTGTCTTGGCTAGTAAGATTATCTATTTTACCTTTATAGACCGTCTCATGCCAAGATAATTAGGAGAGTTGCATTCATCTTACGTCGTAAAACTTGTAGATCTCCTATGAAATTGAATCCTAAAGATTTTCATGTAGATATTAGGACAACACGCGTTTTATGTTACTAGTTGCACCTTCCTCTAGGTGTTGCGAAAGAGCAAGGGGCTACATTTCTACCTGGGTGTGATTTTGATATATAGAAAGGCTATTCGGTGTACCTTGCATCCAGGTGTATTTAATAGGCTAGAGGCATCATAGTACCGTCCGAGTTTGGTAAAAGATGAGCAAGAGCAAGGATGTAGACTTCTAGACTTACATTAGCTACTTCGAACATAAGAACCATGATTATTAAAGGGACGAAGTTGGTAGATACTATGATTGCAAGAAAAGATTAGTATATTGTGTACAAGGAACAAAATAGATAAGAGAGAAGTTGGAGATTTAGAAAACACAATTTGTATGTTATAATGTAGCGATAGGCAAAGAAATGGGGTTGACATATTAGTAAGGATCCAAATGAAGATGTATCGATTACAAGAAAATATAATAGAATCGTAATTCCTTATCTTATAAAGTAGTTTGGGATAAAGGCTTTGTTGTTGTTGTTGTTATGTGTTGCAAGGTAAAGTACTAGACCAACCTATTAATGATCAATTTTTGGAGCACGTAGATGAATATCATGAATTAGTTCAAGGAATGCCCGAAAAACTATATATTGTGAGAGATACTAATGGTCATGTAGGAGAGTATAATGTTGGATTCAAGGTAGTGCAGCAAGGAGGTCTATTTTGGTGATATATATAATGGGGTATAGTTTTATTAGATTTTGTAGTTGCTTACGATTTTGTGATAGCGAACACATGTTTTAAGAAGAGGGAATAACATTTGATAACCTTTAAAAGTGGATTATATAGAGCTCAACTTCACAACATTTAATTATAGTGCTTGATATAACACGAAAACAAAAGATGGGGAACAGATTTTATAAAAACGTGCAAATTTAAGGGTAAGATGATGGATTTTTTTTCTTAATATTTTTTTTTCTAAGGCGATTGTTAGTGGTTCCCCACTTACCCCCAACGGTAAGATGGATGGATGTTAACAAGATGAGTGTCATCAAAAGACGTATGCTAACCGTAGGATTTTAATGAACAAATTCACGAGACAGTAAAAGTTGCCCCAAGAGTAAATAAAACAAGAGCATTGCTTAATATGGTTTAGACCCACTTGGTGAACCTGCTAGGAAGTGTGATAGTATTGATATCAACCAAGGTGGAGGCAGGGGAGGACCAAAGTCAACATGCACATCAATCACAAAGAATATATGAATGAATGTGGCTAGTGTCTGTGTCATATGTGATGATATTGCAATCGTTTTGTAATCAATGGTAAAAAATGATACATGTGGCCGAGTTGAGTTGTTTTAGAATGTTTGATTGTACAAGTAGTCTCTTTGCTTGGAGGTAAGCAAAATTTTATATATTGACATAAGATAATGTATCACATTTACAATTTTTTGGATTTATCACCGGATATATTGCAAACTCATACTTCTTCTGTTTCAAAATAAGTGACATTTTAGGGATAGGCACTCGGATTAAGAAAACAAATAAATTGACCGAATTAACCTTATTTAAAGCTAGAAATAGAAAGTTTGTTGGGAGTAAATGTTTTATGGAATGAAGAAGTTATTTATTTTTTTTGGAGAATCTGGGACAACCTGAGAAGAAAGAAAGTTTTAAGTTGGGTTATAAATGAAAAAAAAAATTTAATATTTGCCTAGAAAAATGTAACAATAGGCACTTATTTTAAAACAATTTTTTGCCTAAAACTATACTTGTTACGAAACGGAGGATCACAGTACTGCTTCAGACCCCAGAACAGTAGGAGCATCATGCATTTAATCCATCCTTTTTCTTTAGAATGTTTCTCTTTTTATCGTTTTAGTGCTTAGGCTAATCTTTGATTTGGGAGCAAATCACCTAGTATGCTCTTACAAGAACAGTTTGCATAATGGCTGATTGATACACATAAGTCTGTTCTTTGGGTGATTGGTTCCCAAGCTTAATGGGTTGGACAATTGAATTAACCCTCGTTTATTGATCTTTGTTGTTGTTTAGTGAAATTCGACCCGTTTGAAGGTTTCTGGAAGGGACTTGGGGTTATCCCGCTCTCTGCAGATCTGATCACTTTCACCTCTATCTTTCCCTTAACAAGTGGTCATGTCGATCCGTTTTCTTTTAGGAAATCAAAGTAACTTTAATCTTCCTTCATTTTTCCCATGATATCATTGTTCTTTATGTAATCAGATTTTTGAAAATGTTTTTAAAAAGGTATAAGCGGCCTTTCTCATCTTATTTGTATTCTGACAAGAAATCCAAGGGAACAAGTGCCCACCCGAGTGGACGTAATCCATCGTTGCTTGGCATAAGGGAGAGGCCTTGGTGCCATTGAGTGAACCGGGGGGGGGGGGAGCTCACATCCGAGGCTTAAGTGTCCGTTTTCGCCTCATGTCGTCGAACTATACTGTCTTCCGATCTACATCTTGAGCTCGTCTCCCAATATCAGTTGTCTTAGGGTGAATTCTTTACTCATGCTTCTCGGTGCTGAACATGTTTTAGATTGTTGCAGTATGTAATAATGTGAAACGTTGCAGAAAGGATATGCAACAGAGGTGGAAGAGAGTTACCTTCGAGGAAACTAGATCCTAGTAGGATCAGTGGTTAATACTTCATAGAAGTGGAGGAAATATCAGGGTTTCAGGTTAAGCTAGTGCGTAGGGATGGCTAGAGATTGGGTTTGGTTCTAGTCCGGTCTTCGAAACCTGTCCCGGATTAGAGATTTTTTCGAACCCCAGACCAGGCATCTCTCCCGCCCAGTAAACCCTCCATGGCCATAAATCTGCAGGCCAGTCAAAGCCCAAGCTCATGCGCTTGAGTAGACTGATCTGTTTCTAACTTAGTTTTAGATGGAGGGCTAGGAGCATGTTGTGTTTGAAGAAAGAGTAATGCCGGAAGAATAGAATCCAGCAATAGGAGGAGAGAGAGAAGGAGAAACACACATATTAGCTTAGAAGCTCAACTCAAATATAATATCAACTCCGAATGAGTTTGAGGCATCACAACCCTATTTATTGGCTAAAACTTTTCCTAATAATACCAGGACTAGGACATAATTAAACTGATACGAGTAGAAAAAGGAAAACAACTATTTACTACATAATAAGACTTTCCTAATTCATAAAGGAACTAAATAATATTATCAATCCTATCTATCCAGGACACCTATTTATGGACTAAAAGGCATTATTTGATGGTGCACGACCCTTGGGCCTAGCCTTGGACTTCTCAACATTCGCTTGTCTGCATGAGAGAGAGAGAGTGGGAGGCTGTTTGCATTTGTTGAACAGAAAGGAGAGGGATTTTCTGGATTTCGTTTACTCTTGACTAGGCTCATATTTGGAAAAAAATGTGGAGATTATGTGTGTGTATGTCTGTTATTTAAGATATTTGATTGTGCCGCACCAAACTGAATGCCCAGTATTCCTTCAAAATAAGTTTCCACTTTAAAGATTTCATTGTTGGGAAAAGGAGAAATGTTTGTAACCACGGTTTTTGTGGACCCTTACTTTAGTTGTTGTTCTTTTTTTCCTTTCTTCTTCTTCCTTGTTATTTTAAGGTTGGAGGGGCCGTAGACCTGACCCCAACCCTTGTTATTTTATTAAGTAGGACTTACAAGTGCAACAAGTAGGGCTTAAAGCCATGAGATATCTTCAACATAATATATTTTCTCCTCAATACTGTTCGTCTACAACGAGACTTGAGCCCCCAAACTACTGTTAGGAAAGACAAGGGGATATTGCTAGATCAAGTGGTCATTGGTTAACTTTAGTTGTTTGTGTCCACAAGTTCTCTTATTTTGATAGAGTCAAATAGTTTGCGCTAAAGCCTGTGCCAATACAAACATGACCCTTATTTTAGAACAGAGCAGGGTAAGTTAGTAGACATTTATCTATTCAAGTTGGGAAGGTAGTTTCCCATACGGTGCTGAAACCCCTCGGGTTTTAAAATGATTCTCTGAAGCCTGGAACATTAGGGCCCGTTCCTATTTATATTATTGTGTTTAGCAATAGCTAGTGAGGAAGCACATTGGTTGTGTATCTTACATTTGAGATTATAAGGAGGAGAATCTCTGTCAATGTTACAAATTCGCAGTATGTCATCAGGTTGCCCATGGAAGCGACTTTCACGTTTGCTGTTTTGTACTTTCCTTCTTGATCTAATAAGCTTCTTCGTTATCAAAAAGTAAATAGATTAATAAACAGTGAAGCAATGATGGTGACCGGCAGGGGGTCTAAAGAGTAGTGGATGGCATAACAAGAATAACACAACTTCATTCGTACAATCCTTCTCGCTCTAGGGCGTCATGCGTTGACTTTCACTAGTTAGTGCATAACTATGTCAGAATGTTATGCATTGTGTTATATTATTTTTTTAGCTAGGTCAGGGGTCCTTGGTCCTTTGAATATTAATCATTGGCCGCAGAGGAGGTATCCGAAGATGTCTATCTCTCCAGATGTGTGTTATGTGGATGCAGGCTAGTGAGTCTCTTGACCCTTTGTTCATGCATTGCTCAACGGCTCGAAGTCCTTGGAGTAGACTGCTAGAGATATAGGGCGAGCTCTATATTATGCCTCGCGGTGTGGAGGAGTTTTGCATGATTAGATTTTTGGGTTTCGGTCGATCGAGGGATGCTTCTTTGTTGTGGGGTTGCGCACTCTCGAATTTTCAGATATCGAGAGTTATCGCTTTTGTTGATGTGGGAGAAGATCAGTGTGCAGTTTTCTCTTTGGGTTAGGAGTTTTGGTGCTTTCCCGGGCTTGACTGGGAGTGATTTGGCTAGAGATTGGAAAGCTGCTATAGTGTAATTTGGGTGCATTTGCTGTTTTACTTTCGCTGGCTTTCTTGTCCGCCAATTCTGGATCTTCTTCTCTTATTATGACATTTCTTCTTTTATCAAAAAAGAATTATATATATATATATTGTGTTATCTATGTTGATTGGACTTGATTAATTTCCCAGAAATCGATAGAAAAGCAAGTTCAGGCCGCGTGGGATCAGTACATGCATGGGAATTCCCAATGGATTGAACGTGATAAGGAAAGACAGATTAAAGTAGAAAGGAAGGTAGGTGTTCTGGATGTATTTTTGTGTATGTTACAACTTGCAAGTGTCAATTCCATAGCTTAAGATTCAGGATTGATGCAAGTTATAAATTCCTGTAGGCAGAAACTTTGAAATGTTTGGAAGAGAAGAAAATTAAGCGTGACTCACTGGAGAACGAAATTTCGAACGTCAATTTGGGTCGTTTGGATCAGAGAGAAAAGAGCATGGTATTTGTGCTCATGGTCATTGGTAACAGTTATTGGACATCTAATGTGTCACATGGCCTTGTTTATTCAATCTCTTTGTTTTTCTTTTTTCCCCCCCTTGCTTTTCCTTTGGGGTTCTGCAGCATATTGACATTGAGAGAAAGAGTAAGCAGCTTGCTGACAGAGAATTCGAATCATGTATCCGCCAAAAGCAGAATGAGATTTTTGCCATAAAGCAAAAAATTAAAGACCTTACTCATGAGAAAGATAAGATGGCTTCTGTTTCTGAGGATAGGATTAGACTCTCTCTCAAGAAGTCAGATTTGGAAAACTACAAGAAGAAACATGAAAAGATGCAAGTCTAAGCCTTCTATGCTTAATTCATTCTTTTCTCTGTTATCTTATTTTATAATTACACTTACAGTTTTGAAAGTGTGATTCTCTCTCTCTTATATTATTTCCTTTAGAATGGTTGAATACAAGGATAGAGTTAGAGGAGTGCTCAAAGGAAGGCTTCCTCCAGACAAAGATATGAAGAAAGAAGTCACTCAGGCCCTAAGGTTATTTCAAGCTATAGATTTTTTGCTCTATAGAGTGATATTTTGAAACTCCAACCCCGCCCCGCCCCCCTTTAATTTATCAAAACTATGTGAATATATTGTTGTTTGGTTCTCTGCTGATCTCATTAGAAGTGGGCCTTTTCCTCTTTATGTTCTATGTTATACAACTGAACGTACTTAATCTAAACTTGGTCGGTTTTGGTATTTTTCTTGAACTGAAGCTTCATTGAGGAATTATATTTTTGTTGCTCATATACTTGCTTGTTTATTATCTAAGAATATTACTGTAATACTAAAGGTAACAGAGTGATGTTGGGGCAGCAGGGTACTATTTATTAACCTTGCTATGGAGACCTAGCAGAGATTTTGCTATGAATAAGTGGTTGATGTTAAACCTTAGCTTATTTAGCTTTAGTCCATTATTACATTTGTTTTTTTAGTTTCTGCATATGGAGTAAATGAAGCATGGGCAAAGTTTATCTGGAATCCCCTGAGATTTTGCACTTCAAACTTGACTGCATCTAGTAAATTGATTCATTAGTAGAACAATCCTTACATAATGAAATCTTGAAATAAGTATCCTTCTAAGAATAATTACTGGCAGAGAATTTCACTGTTTGGTTGTTGGTAGAGCGGATCATCTTTCTGGTAATGCTTAGGTTTGCTTTATGCAATCTGGATGCTAGGATGGTGGTCCTTTAGGAACCGAGTCTGGATCTGAAGTAATGACATTTATACTCTTAAATCTGCCATCTATCATTTTTGACTGCCAGAAGTTTTTAACTAAAAGGTCATGTACGCATGATACAGTATTGGGAGGGGTGCGGGTGTGCAAGTGAATATATGCCTCGACCTGTTGCAATCTAAAGGCAAGAATTGCAAACAATGGAGAAAGCAATGAAATTATACTAAGCTCATGGTGTAGATATCTATTCTCGATAGCTCATGATGCCTTCTAATGAACATTTTGTACTGTGCTTCACAGAGGTGATTGCATTTTCTACTTTTGACACTTGGTCCTAGACATAGATCTGGTTGTTTTCAGATCCAATTACCACTTTGGTTATGTATGAATCTAGAGAAACTACAGTATGATTCTGAGCCAACAGTACATGCAAATGCTCAAGTGTCATAAACCTGCTCAGTTCATACCAATTTTGGGCTAAACCTCTATATTGTTTGATAATGCATATGATCTAAGTTTTGAAAAATTTGGCTCAGTCCTTCGGGATTTAGAGATCTAAAGTCTTGCATATTTTGTTTGCCTATTGTGCAGTTCAGCTGTGTATTCTTCCTGTAGTTTTGCTGTTTCTTATGATTTTTGTGGACTGATGTCCACTTCGAGTGCAGGGCTCTTGCAACTGAGTTGGATGACTTGAATTCGAAGTACCGTGAATCCGAGAAGGAGGTCCATATGTTGCAGATGAAAATACAAGAACTTGATAGTAACGTATCCAAACTTAAAAAGGATAAGGATTGTAAGTCTCCTCATAGCTTATGTAAAGTGATGTGCAAGCACTGAATTATTCTTCTAAACATGCTTTATTTGTTTCCTTTTCCTTGTCATTCATGTTTTTCTGTTCAGAACCATATTAGTTGAAGGCGTACTATGCTTTCAATTAGTGCTTTAAATCCTTACATGTTATCGTTCTCAATGCTAAACATGTGTACTATGCTCTTCACATTGTTAATATCTTTGTTGGAAAATGATACAATGACCCGAGATATCTACTTACTTTATTTGTTTGCCTTTTACGACAAAAACCCATATATATATATATTTATATATGTCTTGCACCAGTGGATTCTGCAATGAGTCTCATATAAACTCCAGTGAATCAAGTATAACAACACTAAAGCTTCATGTAGTTATTCTCAGTGCTGGTGGTTTTTGTACCCTTCATCTAGAAATTTCTTATATTTTTCTTCCGGTGATAATGCAGACAGGAAGAACTTTATCGAATCAAAACTGCTGTTTTTGGAAGAGCAGTCAGTCGGTATTGACTTGTATCTCAAGGCCTTGGAAAATGCTAAAGAGAAAAAAGATGTCCACAAAAGGTAATCTGCTTTCAATCCATTTATCAATAACATATTCGCCCACATGCACATAATTGGGAGCAATGGCAATGCTAGGATTTGAACCTTTTTGAAGGAAGGGGGCAGTGGGTGAACTTAAACTTGAACATTTTATCTAATAAATAGATGACTGCTCTTATATCACATCCTTACAAGACTTTGCATTGCAATAATGAACTTATCAAACTTTGAACCAAAGGTTTATCAATTGTTAAGTTATATTTTGTCGGAGATAGATTACTTACAAAGGTTTGTAACACATTGAATAACATTTGCCTATATATATAGTATCTGTAGTACATTAAATGACATGAGTGTACTTTAGATGTGATATCGAGGAGCCATATGAATTTTCAGCATTAGATTTATTGAACTTATTTGATACTATGTTTTACCAAATTAAATTGAACAATATTTTGTTAGAATTTGGAAAAGTGGAAAGCTGAAACTTTTTACAAAATATGACTTGTAAATTAAAATTTTTTGATTTTACTTTGTGTTTTGAAGATTTATATAATGAAAGAAATTATCACTTCTAACCTAATAACATCTATTTAATGATGAAAGGATTAAAAGCTAAACAATTTACTCGCAATAATGTCTATTCTGAGAAATATTAGGGCAACTCATAAATTTGGCGTGTTTTTTTATCAACAAATAGGAAAAAAGTGCATTTACAAGAACTTAATCACTAATATGTACCTAGATCATAGTTTCGCTGGATGTGGGTGCAACTCCCTAGTTCCAAACAAGATTTGTCGATTTGCCAGCGAATTTCCGGAACGCATATTACTTATCAGTGTGCGGTCTCATATTTCTAGTTCGCGTGTGGCCATTCTGGTGTAATTTTGTGTTATTTCAATGGGTTTTCAACTGGGTATTCAAAACAAGAAGATAGAGGAGGGAGAGGGAGTAGTCTGTGATTATTCCATGAATTTTCTATTGATTTTTGAGTCATGAAGCTGAGGAGAGAAGGAATAGTTTCCATGGAGATGACTTCTGATGAACATACCCTAGATCTGTTTCTTTGAGAGGATGAAGAGGTCAATGAAGGTGAAGTAAAATGGAGCAATCATACATCCTTGAAGCTCATTGGTGGGAGGTGAAGCTGCCGTTGAAGCAACTAAAAATGAAACATATGGTTACCACATAGGAGAAGTGCTGATCTGTCTCATTAAGTTGTAATCTATTGTAGATATAGGGATACCTACTCTCCTAAGTACTGATAAAATGATCCCAAGTAGAGAAGAAATGAATAAAGTGACTCCACTAATATAGGGAAAGATAGGTTGTCGTTTGTCTCCTTCTCATCCTTTTCAGACTAAAATACCTCAACTTTCTGTGTAAGCAAAGGACAAATTCGTCCAAGCAAAAAGGTCTTTCTTCTTCCTCCCTCTTTCTTGGAACAACAATTTCTCCCCTTATCCCCAACGACATCTATGACATATCACCCATGGAGGCTGACCCAAAAACAATTTGAGAACTCTATATTAATTTCTTTTCATTCTTTATTATTTCTTGACCCTATGAACAAAATTTTCCAAAACTTGCGAGTGAGTTCTTAAACCCAGATGTGAGTTTTTAAGATCCTAGCCCCCTTCAGCAACAATGCCACATCAGTCCTTCCCTTCCATTGTGAAGTTCTTACACATGGCCATGGGGTGCATTGATGCTTCACCAGTTCGTCAATAATTTGTTTGTAGCTTTTGATAGAATGGGTGAGATCTATTTTTGATTCAAAGGAAGATGGAGCAGATTTGAAACCATTGAGCATGATTTTAATTGGTTTAACAATGTTGGCGTGATCGGTTGTGGTAGAACAATGATGGTGTTCGGTCGTTAACTTGAGCATTTCATTAGTTGAACCGGTATGTGGAACTCATGGAAGAAGATGCATATTTCCACATTCATATAGTGGACCATGCTTCAGATTCCATTAAGAACCTAAAAGATAAAAAGAACCCTCCTAGTTCGTAGATTCAAAATATTTAAAAAAGATTGCTGGCTTAGTTTTGGTATAATAAAGTTGGGAACGAGGTTAACCTCATCCTGTTGAAAAAGAGGGAAATTCAATTTTTTGATCTGTATCTTCAATTTTTGGAAAGTTAGAAAGTTCTTTGAAAGCTTCATTTACGGCTCTCGAAAATGGATCCAAGAATTTCGGACCAATCAAGTGACCGTGAGTGAGGCGCTAAAAAGAAAAATGTTCGGAACACATACCGAAAGGGTGTAAGTTCAGAAAGATGAGAACGTACATGCTTTTCTTCTTCGCTAAGCCAAGTCCTATGGTTTCCATTTTAGGAAAGGGAAAAAAAATCAGGTTCAGCTACCGAGGTGGAAAATATCCCTTCCAAGCATTGGCGGTCAATCTATGTAAATAGAAAAGGAGGCTCAACCTATCTTTATGCTATAGAGATAGTAGTTGCTGCTAGTGTAGATAGCTCTTCCTTTCCTAAGCGTTGGAAAAGCGAACAAAAGATGGTGTTTACTAAATCTGGTATTCCTTGCGTCATACCCACACTACTAAGAATAGGTAGCTCACTTATCTCCATTTTTCTCTTGGGCTAGCTTTTAGCAAGATTAATTGACTTTGCCTACAATGATCCGGTGCCCATCCTTTTTGGACTTATATACCCTTTATTCTACTTTTGCCTTTATTTAAAAAAAATGGCTTTTGAGTCTTTAAAAAAATATTCGACTTTCTACTTCCTTTCCCCAACAACTTCCCGGCGGTTTCTTGTAGCTGCACCATAGTTATTAAAGGCGCAAAAGGTGTGCCTCGGACCTAGGCGCAAGGGCGCGCGCTCGAGTGACGACGCACACAAAAATGCTTAAAAATTACTAAAAATATAATCATAGTAGTTAATACCGGATAGCGGCGCGTAGCGGCCGACCCCGAAAGTGGGATAGCGGGATGACCGCTATTTGATTTTTTAAAATATATTTTTATATAAATAATAATCTAGAATTATATGGTACTG
>JAOWAN010076838.1:0-10824 GCA_028566635.1 Lobelia cardinalis
TTGATAAAAGAGTCTTGTAAGAATCTTAAAGTCCATACACTTTAAGGTTCATGTTTTGATGTTGGTTTCAAACCTAGTATTATAGGTTTGTTTTTGATCTTTTAGTATCTTTTGTTCTTTCGCTTTTGTGTACTCTGCGTACTGATTTTAATGAAAGTTTTCCAGCAAGAAGTTCTTGCTGAAGTGTTTAACTATTTTAAGTTTTATTCCGTTGCGTTTTTAATTCTCTGTTTATAACTTGTTAAACTAGTTGTCAAGACAGTTGTGCTAGCATCTTCACGCACAAGTGTCTTGTTCACTGGACAGTCCTACGACTATAAAATCTTTCACGACTCAACCTTTAAACATCCCAATTTTCATCAAAATGATGAAGCAAAAGAAAATACTCACAACACAACACAATAGGAGTGGTGCATGGAGACTTCCACACCAACTTGTATAGTGAACTTTCACCTGGTTGTGTGCATGTACCAAATCTGCAATTGTGACTACTGAGAAGGCTTCATCGATCACACCTTAAAAGCTTTCTATGGTGGCTTTGTTTGTCATCTGTACTTTAGACCATATTTTTTCTTTCTTTTTATTTTTCTTCTTTTTAAGTTTTATGGAAGAATCCGTACGAATAAGACTGCCCTTAGGCGGCATATGCTCTTCTTCAACTTTGTTTCTTAATTAGTTATGAAAAGAAACATGATTTGGCACGTTATATTGCACTAAAAGGGAATTTCCAAATTTTCATGCCCTTATACTTCGATGCCATATTTATTGAGACACTATTTCGCATTGAAAATAAACAAGTTTAATAATCACTTAATGAAGAACCTGAACTACTCATCTCATCCCCAATTAATTTTGAGATGTAACCCCAAATTTTATCAGAGCAGACTCTCTACATAGGCCAACGACCCACGATGTCCTTTCTGAGCGCCACCCGAACATACTAAAGAGAGTCCACCTAGTAAACCTCAATCTCGGTTACACGCGAGGGGTTGTATTGATACACTATGTCGCATTCGAAACAAACAAACTTCACAAACACTTAATAAAGATTCTGAATTACTTCTCTCATTATCAATTAATTTTTTAGATGAAACCTGGACTTTAACTACTAACCTCATCTGCACTTACCATTTGCAGGTTTTCCATCTTTAAAAGAGTATCGTTAACCTAAGAAAAATCACATTTTGGTTGGCAAAATATTTGGTGTGAAATAGATATTGAAACAAATAGTACTCATTTAAACTTTAGAAGTAAAATGAAGAGTTGTGGAACTGGCTCCTCTCCATTACATTTCTGTCCAATTTCACTCACTCTGCATTTAATTTATGGATTTAATTATACCAAACAATTAAAGAATATGAGATTATAAGAAATATATTTAATTGATATATTAATCATAGTTGATTGTTCGGTGTAATTAGTTCCATTGATTATACATATATTTTATCCAAATGTGCATTGATTAAAATTGAAGAAAAATATAATGAAAAGAAGTCGAATCCAAGAGTTGTATCACCTACAATATATAAATGAGGTCCAAATAAATAAAAGATACACATGTGCCTTCTATAATCAATTCCAAGCTCTTTTTGTTTAACATAGTTTTATTAAATTAATTGGTCAGATATATGGAAACTAGAAAATTATTGTGAGAAAAATGTAAAAGAGCTATGATATGAACAATTACCTACTTTAATTCTAAGTTTCAAGTAAATCCTTATTTGCAAAAGTAAATAATGGCTAGCTGCGGATGAAGCCTGAGAAAGATTAGTAGGTAAACAAAGTCCTAATAGTGCATTAATTTACTCCACCCTAAACTGGTGCTTCCTTAATTAGTTGTTTAAAGATATTACTTCCACCGTCTTCATTTTATTTTTAAAAAGTACTCCACCCTAAACTGATATTAAAATAATCACCTAATCATTACGTAGCTAGTGCTTCTTTTCCACCACTTTTTCTTTATTTTTCTATTATTTTTCTATTTTAATTTTTATAAACTATCATATAAATGTTGTCAAAAATCACTGCATATTAACTTATCCAAATTTAAGCAATTCAGATATTTTATCCCAAATAATGTTGCATTTTTTTTTTTATCTCATTTTCTTAAAACTCGCCTCTAAATCCAAACCCTAAGTTTCAAATCCTAAATTCTAAACCCTAAAATACTGTTTGATTCGTCGGAAAGTTTCCGAAAAAATGAAATGATCAAAAGGAATTCATTTACTAAGGAATTGAAATGGAATTGAGATTGATAAACTCTTGCGTTTGGTTTGCAAGGAATGAAATGAATTTATCATTTGATTCTTTTATAATTGATGCTTGGTTTGAGAATACATTCATAAGAATGGAATAAATATATTTTACAATGACTAAATTACCCTTTTTGCACTTTATCTGTCAATATAAATAACAAAACATATATAAATTATAAAATTACAATATTAAAATATTTATAATATTTACTATCAATAATTATAATTCATAATAATAATAATATTATTAAAATATTTATAATGAACATATTATTATAAATAATTATCATAAATAATTATATTATAATTAAAAGATCATAGTATTATTAATAACTATAAAAATTATTTTTATTTATTGTTTATAATTAATAATATAATTATTATTTATATTTATATTAATTATAATTTTGAGTATTAATTTTATTTATAATTGTATATGTACTATGATTATATTATTTTATATTTTATATTCTAATTATTATAAATATTATTATATAGTTACTATATAATAAGTTTATATTACAATAATTTTATAAAAAATTATATTTATAAAATATATAATTATTATTATTATAAATTTTATAAATCATATAAATTATAATTATATAAATATTTTATTTATTTTTAGCTATGTATTATAAACTATTATTAATTATTAATTTATTATTGTTACTATTGAAAGGGTTAATTTTATCATAAATTATTTTAAAAGGTTAGTACGATCATTTAAATTTATTCCAATGGAATACTATTGAAGGAATTGGGCATTCCGCATAGCAATGGAAGGAATGATAAATTTCTTAGTTTAAATGAATTGGACATTCCATTGAAATGCATTTCAATCTATAAAAGTGAATCAAACACAACAAATTATTGGTCAAATGGAATATTTCATTTCATTCCCCTACTTTCCTCCCAATCAAACAACCTTAAATGGTATGTCCTAAACCTTAAACTAAACATGTGATAGAAAATATGACACGATGGAAAATCTAGACTCAAGTCTAAGACGAGTCGAAATAAATCCACCCAATTTTCCTTAAATTAAAGGGTAAATTCATTTCCATTTCAACTTTAATCAGGTATGGGATTGAACAAGAGACAAACTAGTTGTCCATGTTGAGAAAGCATTGCTTAGATATGAAATGCCCTTATTCTTACTGTCCACCACACCATGGTATGTGCATACTTGTAGTGTGGGTTAGGATATTTCTAAAAGAGCAATAATGCTTTCACAATTTTAGGTATACTTTATACCCAATTCTGATGATTTCCTACCTATGCCCATCACCCAGGGGATAGATAGTACCCAAGAAAGAAACAGAGGAAGCAATTTGGATTATATTTCAAAAAAGTGTTTTAGACCCAAATATAGAATAATGGGCACTTGTATTGTATGCCTGGCTGTTTCCCTATGATCGAGATTGTCATTCCCAGGTCATCCCTGATTGAACCACTCAGCCAAGTGGATAATTTTTTTTTATTAGAACATGAGAACAGGAGTAGATTTCCGATTTGATGATTCAACCTATCTGGTTTCTACGCTCTCTTTGCACCCTCCCTACTTATAACATTTCAGATGCACTTGGAAGATTCCAGAAGGTGTGTTTTTTGTTGCTATACACTTTTATGGTATTCTTTTTTGTATATTCTCAACTTGTTAAAGATATTGTGGAAGATTATGATTACAAATATCCATGTCACTTGTGATGGCTGACTAAGCATAGCATATGTAATCTATGAATCACTAAATTTCAACAAATAAGTTAACCCCCACGCCCACCCCCTCCTCCCAATATTAGGTACTAGTGAATATCTGTGTTTGAAGACACGCCTTATGACAATTCAATTTTTATTTAAATTTTTATTCTAATCATAAATGCTAATATTTAAAATTTTACTCATTGTAAACACTACATACTAAAGATTTTAATTTAAAAGTTAATTCATTATAAATGCTAAATATTATATAGTTTTTTGTATTATAAAATTTTTGAATATTAACAAATATTTTAATTTAAACAAATAATAACTTTAATTTTACTAACAATAATATATTTATATTTTGAACTCTTCTTTTCCTAACAATAATAGAATTTAACTAAACATATTTTATTTTAGACTCTTATTTTACTAACAATAATATCATTTAATGATACCATGATTGACTAATTTTTTTTATTACATAACATATTTTTGAAATTCATATTTTATAAATTGAATAAGATCTAAACTATCTCATCTATTGAATATAACCCAAATTTTGAGTAATTTTTATTTCTTTCCTCACATAATTAAATCTAAGCCCAATTCATTATTAAACTCCAAATCAAATCTAAGTCCAACCCATTATTAAACCCCAAATCAAGGGTATAAACTAAACTAAAAACCCAAAGTGTGTTCACCCGTTCAATTTTTTAAACATTATTTGAAAAATAAATAAAAAAATATAGTTTTTTAAACATAAGTTTTCTCTCTCTACCTATTATTTTTACATACTCCTATATCACTTTTATATTCTATCAAACATCACATCAAATTACAACTATCACTCTTTCTCTCTTTCTCTCTCCATCACTATCATATAATTTTTTAAAATTTAAAGGGTAAAATTATAAAACTCTTACAAAATTAAAACCAACACAAAATAAACACAAAATACAAACAAAAACAAAACATATTAAAAAAACTCCACGTCCAAACGCACCCCCAGTCTTTCCCTTTTAATTTTCTTTCTTTCCTAGTTACTAACGGCTTGTCTTCCCCCCTTTCTCTCTCAATCGGGCGCTTTCATTCCCCCTCCCGTCTTCCCCGTCTTCTTACCATCATTAACGCTGCCTCCTCCCTCCTTTCTTTTAAGACCCGCACCCCCAGCGCCTCCTTTCTCCCTTCCCGTAAGCCCTGCCTCCTCCTATATCCTCCGCCACTATTTTCGCCGACTTCATCACCTATGCCTCCATCACCACCGACTTCTCCACGCATCCATCCCCGCCTCCCCTGTCTCCACCATCCGTTTCTTTTCTTTCTCCTCTCTTTGAAAAAACGTTTTTGTAAATAATTTTTAGATCTAATACCAATCCTTTCTCTACATTTTTTTTTTCACACGTTTTTCTCTATAAAACACTTTTTTGTTTTTTTTCAAATCTCACATTTAATTTTTTTTAGATCTAATTGTGCTTTCTTTACATTTTTTCTTTCCTGATTTCTATACATTTTTTCTTTCATGATTTTCTCTACATTTAAGATCTTTTATGTTTTAAAATAATAGAATTTTTTTGTAGGACTTTTGCTGAAGGCAAGGGAAATTTTCCTTTTACTACATTTCAGATCAACTATATATTTTTTTTGGGTTAATCTCATTTTCAGCCATAAAGATTTCGTGGAGTTTCGAAATACGTCCCAAGGTTCCAAAAGTTTTGAAAGGGACTCTATTGTTGCATTTTTGTTTCGAAATGGGATTTTTTTGACGAATTTGTTAGAAACTTAACAACATTTGAATTTTCTAAAAATTTTTCTGTTAATTTACCCCCATGTAAAGTTCAAGGGGTAAATTAAAATTTTGTAAAATAAACCTTAATATGTTTTCAAATTTAATTAAATTTTAAAAGTAGAATTAATTATAATTAAATGCAACATTTTAATTAAAAATTAATTATAAGTAGAAGTTAACTAAATATTTTTTAAAAGTTAGTTTTAAATTTTAAAAGTTATTTATAATTAATATTAAATTAATTTTTAATAATAAATATCTTAATTAATACCTTAATTAATTAATTATTCCTTAATTAATTATTTTTAATGAAATTATTATTAATACCTTAATTAATTAATTTTTTAATTAATCATTCCTTAATTAATTCTATCTTAATTAAACCGCCACCCCATCCCCACTACGCCACCAACAAAACACCACACCCACCCACTGCAACCAATAAACCGCCACCCACCCCCACTACAACACCATCTCCCTCTCTTACAACCACTGTGCCACCACGATCGGCCCCCACCACCACCCTTCTTCCTCACAAACCACAACAACACCTCAAACCACCACACCAGATTCAAAGAATTCAGATTCACACACCCACCAGCATTCCGCCATCTCTACCACCCCACTGCACCACCACCTCCACCGTACCACAAGAAGAGCACCATCGCTCCTAATGGCTGAGAGAGAAAGAGAGAGAGAGAGAGAGCACCTTACCCCGCCATCTCCACAAACCACCACAACACCTCAACCGATCCCATCTCCATCGATTGCAGATCCAACCACCAGCAATGGCTTCGAAAATCTAGAGAGAAGATCTGGGTGCTCTTCAATGACTTCGAAAGCACCTTCGCTGTCGAAGCCGAAATCAAAGTCTTCGTCGGCGAGGACATTGATGGCCTCCTAGGGCTTGGGATATAGTGAAGTTTCGGCAGCAATAGTACTGACATTCGAACTTTCGGCTACTCGGACTGTAGTAGTCTCACTGGAGCCCAACTCGTCGATTACCGCTGAGTCCTCGTCGAATTATTTCTCGAAGAGAGAGAGAGAGAGAGAGAGAGAGAGAGAGAGAGAGAGAGAGAGAGAGAGAGACGACATGGGATGGGAGAAGGGAGGGGAAAGGAGGGAGAGATGAGAGGGGGAAGGGAGAGGGGTGTAATGATCGGGGGCGGGGTGAAAGATGGAAGACGTCTGGGATTTTTTTTTTTAATAAAAAATTTAATTTTAACCTTTAACTTTTCGTGAGGGCAAAATGAGAGCCAGAACATTAGAAAACCTATGTTAATTGAATTTCGTTAAGTTTCTAATAAATCCGTCAAAAAAACCCCATTTCGAAATAAAAATGCAACACTAGAGTCAATTTCGAAACTTTTGGAACCTGGGAACCTATTTCGAAACTCCACGAAAACTTTGGAGCCTAAAATGAGATTAACCTTTTTTTTTTTTTTTTTTTACAAATTTGAACCTAAAGGGAAGAGTTGAAGGCAAGGAAAAAAATTGTGATGAGTTTTTGTATGGTGTAATGGCATTTGTAATTTTTCTGTTTTTCTATTTTATTTTACTGATTAGAATATGGATTTAAGTTGTGAAAATTGTGGGATTGTTTGTTCACTATTGAGAGTTGTTTTTGCTGAAAGTCCAGAAATATTTTATGGAATAACGAAAGTTGGGAAGAAACAATCAGAATTTTGTGCGAATTGTCTGAATTTGTGGATTTTTTTAGATATGTGCAGTTTTTACTGGTGAAGTTGTCAAATTTGTGAATAGTTGAATGCATAGGAGAAGACATCTTGTTTTATATACTATAGATATTAATTATGAGTATTACTTTCAGAATAAATTAGGCGTAACCTCGCTTAAATTTTTTAGGTTTTCAGGATCATCCCCTAATCAAACACGATAGATAACCCTCACCAGAGGCGGAGGGAGGGGGGGAGGGGCTGGAGGGGGCTGAAGACCCTTCCACCTTGACTTTTTCCTTCTTAGATATGTTAGAATTCCGGCTTGTAGCCCCTCCATCTCCATGGATTCCGGTGAGTCGACGGCGAACACAAGGGAGACCGATCTGCTTCTGCGTCTTTTGTTTTCTTCATTGAAATCAAAACGACATGATTTTGATTAGTCAAATTCAAAAAAAAATGATATAAGGTGAAAAGAAACGGGCTTTAGGAATGAGGCCCTAAGTTACCTTTTCAAAGCTGCTCCTGCTCCTTCTCTTCTATTTAGAACGCTGCTGCCTTACTTTACTGCTTATTGCTTAATATTATTTAGATTTTGAAATGAATTGTAGGGTTAAAATTATTTACTTAATTTTGTGATGAAATTTTGATAAATTATTAATTATGATTATTTTCTTTGTGATTTTTAAGTTTTATCTTCAATTCATAGTAATTTTTTTTGCCCTAAATATTGATTTTTGTGAATTGTGGCTATTTTGTACCCTAATTTAAGATTTTTGTGAATTTGTGATTTTTCCTCGTATTATTAATAATTCTGCTTATGAACTTAAAATGCATTTATTCTAGTTTTTTATGGACCCGATTCGTATGTTTGATTGGTCGATCCAAATTTTTTTTTTCGGGGCCAGCCGTAACATTCCTGGCTCCGCTCCTGACCCTCACTACTTATTAAAATTAGATGACTCGAGTGTAAATACGAATTTTTTAATACAATATTGCTAAGATAATTATTTATAGATCTTTCATGCCCAAAATATCCTTAATGGTTTGAATTGCCTCACTCTTACCAGTAGAGCTGCAGACAAGCCAAGTCAGCTCCTAGATTCGATTCGCCTCGATCCGTTTAGATCCGTCTCAACTAGACTCGCAGTGCTTTCATGAATCAAGCCAAACACAATTTTCAAGCTCGTCGAATTTTGCGAGTTCGACTCAACTCGACTTGCGTGACTCACGAGCCGACTCGACTCGTTATATTTTACTTTTATTTATTTATAATTTATATGAAGTTAAATTATTGTAGTTTGTAGAATTTTTTTTTCTTCATATTTTGAAGGAACAAGCTTTAAATCAGTCATTTATATTTTATATAATTTATGAATAAATTATTATTCTTGATAATTTTTAAATATAATTATAGATTTTTATTTAAAAAATAGGTAGGACCACTGCAGTAAAAAATAATAAAATTACAAAATTACAAATTGAATAATGATATAAAGTTCAAATTTATTATTTTTTTCTTTTAGATTTTTATAAATATTTTATAACATAAGTGCATTACTATCTGCTGCAATAGATTAGCCATTATACATAATATAATTAATAATTTTTGTAGTTAAAGATTCAGAAAAAATATATCATGATCCGCAAAAAAATTTGTCATAATTCGTTAAGGTTCATAAAATTTTTGGCTCGTAAAGTCTCATAAAGGCTCGCGAGCAGCTTGCGAGTCTGACACGAGCCAAGCCTAGCTTATTTATTTTAGGTTCGGCTTGAGTTCGTGAAAACTCGACTCATAAAAAAATGTGAAAAGATCAATTTGAATCTATTAAAACTTGGCTCGACTCGACTCATGTACAACCCTACTTACCAGACTTGTTAACCGTGAAAAACGGAGCATAAGAAATGACCATATCACTTGTATAACACGAAACGTGGTATGATCAGGTAAAGAAGAACCACTCGTACGCATTTTATCGTGATCAACAATTTATTTTTCTTAACGTAGTAATAATTATTTTTATTTCTTATCTAATTGCAAATATAAATTATGATTTTAATAAATGCTAAATATTAACATATGCTAGTGTAAGTCCGTATCTTGAACATATAATTTTATTATTTTTAATTAGAAAGATAAAAATATAAAATACAATATCTTACTGATGTAGTATCGATATTAAATTATTTTTTATTTGAAAAATTATGAATATTAACCAAGAAAATGAAGAAAAGAAAAATTAAACTTATTTAAACTTTATAAAGAAAAAATTAAAAACAATTTAAATTTAAAAAGAAGCAAGTAAAAAGAAAATTTTTAAAAGAAGAAAATGAAAATGAAAATGAAAAAAAGAAGAAGAAGAAGAAAAAATAAATGAAAAAACAAAATCAACACTAAAGTACGGCCCCAATATTGAAGAATCTAATTATTTTAAAATAATATTTTAATTAATATAAATATTTAAAGCAACAAATTATATGACCAATATTCTTTAATTTAATAGCCAATATAGCAAATGTACTCCTACTACTACTACTACCTACTCAGCAAAAGTATTTTTATTTTCAGAAATCGAGATCCTTTCCACCTTATCCACTCCCTCTCCACCTGACCTTTCTCTCTCTCTCTCTCTCTGGCTCTCTCTTTGTGACGCGTTTACTTTCAATTTGAAGCCAAGTTACTCTTGTCTTATCAACCGATCTCATTTATAATATAGATATATATTTACTAGTGTAAGTCTATATTTGAATATACGTAACTTAATTTTTTTAATTAAATAAAAATTGAATATAATAAAATATTAATAATATTTTTTTGTTTACAATTCAATATGATAATTAATCTAAAATACATAATGAAAATGTGGTTTATATATGCACTTCAATACCACATTATTAATCTAAAACACATAATAAAATAATTTAGCATCTGATATCGAACATCTAAAGATGAAAACACAAATAGCACATTCAAAATAAAAATTAGAAACACTACATTCAAATTCGCAACTAATACTCACTCTTAATCTTTTTGAAAAAGAAATATTATTTTTCACATTGGTTGTCCCATTAATACTGGAAAGCTTCAATTTAAAATTTTTATATTAATTACACACCTAAAAAAGTTTAATTTTTTTTCTTAAATTAAAATTTAGAAAATTATATGTAAATTATTATTTAAAAAATTTTAAACATTCATTAGTAACTTTTTTAAAAGTAAAACTCTTAGCCGGCTCATAGTTGAAAACTAAACAAAAAAAAGGATTTACGTTTGAACGTGGAGTTTTTTAATATGTTTTGTTTTTGTTTGTGTTTTGTGTTGGTTATGGTTTTGTAAGAGTTTTACAATTTTGCCCTTTAAATTTGAAAAAATTATATGATAGTGATGGAGAGAGAAAGAGAG
>JAOWAN010076889.1:0-10823 GCA_028566635.1 Lobelia cardinalis
AAGACACGAAAAGAGGGGTCCTAAGTGAGCCTAAGGAATGGGTTTAAGCAAATCAAATGAGTATGATTCAACATCTTCTACAGATAGACTAGGGAAAGCATGTATCTTTTCAGTTCTTTGTAATGATTCAGAAATTTAATGCAAGTTCAAATTCATCGTTCACACAACTTTGTCATCTGTAACTACCATTAAGGTGGATATGACTACGATCAAATGACCGCCTCAACAACATAACCTCCTCAACGAGGGGCGATCACAGAAAACAAAAAGGACCCTTATCAAGCATAAAGTCGCTCTAGCACTTGCCTCTAAGAGGTATGACAGTTAGGAAAAGGTCCCTTATCAAGCATAAGGTCGCTCTAGCACTTGCCTCAAAGAAGTATGACTGTTAGGAAAAGGTCCCTTATCAAGCATAAGGTCGCTCTAGCACTTGCGTCAAAGAGGTATGACTGTTAGGAAAAGGTCCCTTATCAAGCATAAGGTCACTCTAGCACTTGCCTCAAATAGGTATGACTGTTAGGAAAAGATCCCTTATCAAGCATATGGTCGATCTACACTTGTCTCTAAGAGATATGACTGTGGAAAAAAGATCCCTTATCAACCATAAGGTCTCTCTACACTTGTCTCTAAGAGATATGACTGTGAAAAAAGGTCCCTTATCAAGCATAAGGTCGCCCTAATACTCATCTCTAAGAGATGTGACTATTTGTAGACACCCCATTTTTGACACTAGTAAATAAAACGTTTTACTAGACAGGTTTTAATTAAATAAAATAGCGTAAGTAACATTAATAATTATGTTACTTACATTTAAATAAACATGCATGCCCAAATGTTGCACTTATACATTACTAATGTGGTGTAACAATTTATTTTGTAGGATGAATGGGAGAAAAGACAAAAGAGAAGACTTTCTCTCACAAACCAATCATCCCATCAAGCCTCCAAGAAGGAGACAAGCCCATGCCAAGAATGGAAAAAGGAGTAATCAACCTTGCTAAGCAATGTACACTTAAAGAAAGTCATCATTAGCAATTTAGCACATTGAACAATAGGTTGTAACTCAATTTTGGCCAAGAAAAAGGCCAAATATCCAGAATGGCTCACGTGGGTCGGTCCAGCCCAGAACTGGTCGATCCGGCCCAAATGAGCTTTTTCTGGAATTTTTGCCTTTTTCTAAAAAGGGCAAAAGAGTAAACTCATATTTACTTCCAGGGATATTTTGGACATTTTGGGACCCTAAACAAGGCTGGATACTCCTCCTATAACTATAAATACCACCGCATTTACTCCTTTCAACAACTTTTAATTGAGAAAAAAAACCTTGGAAGCCTTAGCAAACTTTTGAAATATCTCATTAACTCTCTACACACACTCTCTCTCTTGATCATCATTGAAGATCAAGAGAAAGCCCACTCTCTCTCACCATTCATCCTTATCTCTCTCTTCATTAAACATTATCATCAAGAACACAAGCATTCTCAACCACCCAAACACAAACCCATTAAGGATAATAAAGAGCTAGAAAGCATTAAAGATAGTTCAAAAGCTTGAACTTCTTTGATCCTTTCTTCCATCTTTGAATCCATCCACCTAAACTAAGGAGTAATCCATCTTGTTCAAACCTATTGAGAGTAGGTGAGTTCATCTTCATCTTTCAATATTTGTACAAGTTTCATTTTCCTTTATTTCATGTAAATAACTTGCAAACCCACTTGGTAATAAACCAAGTGGGTATTATGTGCTCATCTTTTAACATAATATAAATCCTTGCATTTCTTTCAATATTTGTACCTTACTTATCTCTGATGTATACATATACATATGCATGCTATACATGCTAGCACATAATAAGTGCAAAGTCCTCCCAAGTGTGGATTACAAATCCTCATTGGTGAGTTGATTATGCATTTACATTAAATCATAATGCTTATATATGTTATAGTAGCACATAATAAGTGCAAAGCCCTCCCAAGGATGGATTACAAATCCTCCTTGGTGAGTTGATTATGCATTTACATTTATTTATATTGCTTATACATATCTATATATTATAGTAGCACATAATAAGTGCAAGTCCTCCAGAGTGGATTACAAATCTCACACTTTGTGAGTTGATTATGCATTTATATCCCTTTATATATATATTAATGTGCAAGTCCTCCAAAGTGTGGATTACAAATCTCACACTTTGAGAGTTGATTATGTCTTTACATTTTTTTTACATTGCTTTTATATATGTATATACTATTATATATGGGTATAGCACATAATGTGCAAGTCCTTAAGGGATGATATTACAAATATCACTTCTTGAGTTGATCATATTATCATGTATATTATATATACTTGTACATATTATGCAAGTGTGATCCTCAAAGTGTGGGATTAATATCCCATCTTTGGGTTAAATTAAACTTCCTTCCTTCATCTTTCCTTTCTTCTAAATGATCATTAAATGATCTAGAAATGAAGGAATGCATGTGTTCATGAGCCTTACAAAGGTTCACTCCTTTTTTGGAGTCTCAAAAGAGATAAATACACTAAGAGGCAATCCTAATCTAGTGATAATGGTCACTTCTTTTAAATCACATATATTTCCTTGTAAATATTAAATAACTTCTCAAGCATTCAAAATCTTCTTAAAATATCCTACAAATGATAGTATTATTTCCAAAGTCCTTCTATGACTTGGATAATAATGCTTGAAGGATGACAAACAAAGGAGTTATACTCCTAAGTCCTTTTGTATAAAATACATACACATTACTTCATTCACATAAATAAAAGTGTAAATTCTTTTTAACTTGCATGATTAAAATGTACACCCCTTTTCTTTCAAATACATGACTAAAATGTATTTTCTATGTAAATAATTTCTCTTTCTCTTTTCACATGAACAAAATGTACATTCATTCTTCTTGCATGATGAATGTAAATAAATGATGATGAGACCATGTTCATCTCTTTTTGCGTCCTTCTTGAATCCCATGTAAATCAACCAACCAACCAATCGACCGACCAATAGGAGACATGCATTATTAAGAGACCGAAAGGGCGAATCGGGTGCCTAACCCCTTCCTGATTCGTAACCTAGCCCCCGGACCTAAAATCTCTCACAATTTAAAAGGCTTGTGCTTCCGAAGTTTTAAATATAAACGGAGGTGGCGACTCTCAATTTTTCATACAAGTTGAGTGGTCACTAATGAGAAACCCGCACTTGTACCAAAGTTCTCATCGCACGCACGCCCCGATGACACGTTTCATCCGAAAAAGAAGACCTCGATCGATCATTCAAACAAAACCTAATGATCCCGAGGGGGCGTCGAAAACGGGGGTTCTCACACTATTATAAAAAGGACCTTTGCAAAATGCAAGGTCAAACACAAGTAAAATTTTCCTAGGGAAAATACAGGGCAGGCGGACAAAATAAACATAAGTATGATCGCCTGAAAACCAAAATTACGCTAAGTATTGATGTTTTCCCAATTCAACTAGGGGACAACAAGTACATCAAGCAAGCACTCCAATTACTTCAAAAAACTCCTAACAAGGGGATAACTAATTCACTAACTCATCATCGCTCTCGTCGCTCAACATTGATCTCTCTACTTATGATCGATTGATCGCTTTGGCCGCACTTATTCGAAAATATGTTAGTAATTTTTGAAGCATAAAGCAAGTAAAGAAAAAGCAACAAAGAAGAAGCTAGCAAGAGCATTCATATCCATTGATCAGTTACAAGTGTACAACCTAAGGACTAAGGTAGGGGATTGCTAGTTACATCAAGATCAACATCATCTCATTACAAAAATGGGCCAAGTATGAGCAAAACTGTGATAACGGGCAAGATGAGGAGGAAGCTTGCGACAACGGGCAAGATGAGGAGGAAGCCAGCAACAACAAACAAGATGAGGAGGAAGCCAACAACGACGGGCAAGAAGAGAAGGAAGACAAGCTCACTTCAAACCTACTTCCAGAACAAAGAAACTGAGGCAAGCTTGCTTTAAGGCCATAGGAGAACACAAGACGATCTGAATAGGTGTTATCGGGCATCATGGGATACTCTTGTGGCTTGAAAGGTGCTTGGCATGGATCATCGGCTCCAAAAAATTGAAGAGAGATTCATAAAGGGAGCCCTAATGATGTCCAGCCATACCAATGCAGCCTCCTCAGATGGCCAGACCAATGTAGCCTCCTCATACAGCCACCTCTGCGGCGACCTCTCAGTAGCCTCCTCTTCAAGATAGGCGACGACCTCGACCACGAAAGTGTCCGAAATGACCACAGAGTCCTGCTGAGCGACCTCCAAAGCGGCTTCCTCAACAGCCACCTCTGGGGATAGGCAGATAGAGCCATCAAATGGAGCCTCAAGCTCCCCAGAGATAAGGTCGGGCAAATTGGGGCTTAACTTGGGAGGTGGCGTCCAGGCTTGCTCCCCAGCCAAAGCATCTGCATTGGCCACACCTTGAAGCTCCTCCAGATCAAAAGGAACCAAGGCATGATGCGCCTAGCTGCCGCGCACATCTGGTCACTGTTGTACCACTCCACCAGGTCGCCCAACTTGGCCCTAGAAGTAGCCGCCGTCCTCAAGATGTGGAGCTTGCCCACTTCAAAAGCAGGAGCGGCCTTATCCATGTAGAAGTCCCCGAACTCCTCGGAGTCCTTGTAAGCCTCCAAGGCAGTCTGGGCACCCTTATAATCAGGCTTCTCGGCCTCCGCCTACCAGAAGGTCGCATTATCCTGAGCGGCCTTGAGCTCTTGCTTAAGCCAGGTCTCCTCACCATAGGCCGCATTCTTCACTCGAAGATTTTCCTCTTCAAGGACCTCTAACCTGGCCGTTTGTTCCTTGGCCTTTACATGGCCGGCCTTCAGAGCCTCCTCCCGTAAGTGCAGAAGATCCTTGACCCTCTTTAGCTCCTGCTGCATCAGGTTGTTGGAACCTCACAAAGTCCCCCTCTCCTCCTCCAACTTCTTTATCTGCACCTCATTTTTAGTGCGCGTAATCATGTGTTGGAGGGCAAGGGATTCCATTACTTCCAAGGCCTCAGCCGCCTAGAAAAAGAGAAAACTGAGTCAAATGTGTCAAAAAACATAAGCAAAAGGAGTTAAGTAAAAGAGCAGTTTTACCTCAGCAAGGCCCCAACCACCTCATCCAACGTTGCGGTCAGAGGCCAACCCGTTCATCTCATCTTGTCCGGCAGAAGAGGCAATCTGACGAATGATGCCCAAGCCCGTCACCACAGCCACCATTTTCTGAATAGTGGAGGGGCAAAGGGTGGACAGGGGGCAACCCGTCCCATCTCCTCGACAATGTTGAGATTGCCTTCTCTGGTGTCAGGCTGCACCCAGCCATCTCTTAGCCATGTATCCTGCGCAGGACTACCAGATCTGGAAGATCGCCGGTCTTTACGCGCCGCAGAAGAGTGGCTCCCTGACGGCTTGTCTACCGCAGCCTTTTTGTGCTGGTGGCGGAAAGAGTGGCGTCTTCAGCGGTTACTTCTCTCCTTTGGTCGTCGATAGAGGACGTGACCGCCACTTCACGGGCAGAAACCCTAGAGTTAACTGGAGGGCGGGGAAGAGGCCCTTAGAAATTTCCAGCCCGACCCTGGCTGGCTTGACAGGCATGACCACAAGCGTTGAGGGCGCATTCCCCGCCTCATGGGTCTGGGCAAGTTCGACCTTGCGGTCTCCCTTGGCCACAGTGTTACTGGCCACGGCTTTCTCATTCTTCTCCTTGTTGAAGAACATCCCTTTTAAATAAAGAGAGGAACAGAGTTAGAAAGAAATCGAAAGAGATCAATTTAACTTAAGTACTCAAAGTTGCCATCAGACCCTTCAAAAGTTTCATCATCTAAAAGTTAGTACGCTGTGCACTAATCCCAGAGGCCATGATAGGTAGCACATTCTTCAGCATAGCATGGCCGCCCCTCAGCATTCAAATGGACAACCTAACCAGGGAGTAGGAATCAGGACCTCAAAAGAGTAACAGCGTGGTTCCACGCCGACCACTGGTCCTCTCCAGATCCCCACTAATCTTAAGCAGGCATTTCTCTGGCCCAGAGCTTTATAGTCAATCACGCAGTCGGTAGCATACTTGTCTTTCTTGACATCGCGGCCGTGCTGGAATCCCAAGAACAGCCCGATGGAACGGACGATCGCCTTCTCATAATCGTTTAAGGGCCTATTCAGGGCCCCCAGATCTTTAGGCCGCCTTGAGGCCATTGGGAAAGTCCAGCCATCCACTGACTCAATTAGTACACTGTGGGTATAAGGCTCTCTGTTCTTCCGAGGGAGATCCTCCCATATTTGAAGGGCACCATTAGCTCTCTTTCCATGAAGGCGACCTTGGTTGACAGACAATAAGAAGAAGCTTTTAAAAAGGTTTAGAGTTGGTTCAAAGCTAAGACTACGACACAAGGTGATGAAGGTCACCGCTGCCCGCACCGTGGTAATTGACTAGTCAATGGGTACCATGTTGGTTGCTATCATGATCTCAACCATAAAAGGGTCAATCAGTAACCTCAAGCCCGCCTTAAACTGGGTATAATAGAATGCCACAACATGGTTCAGTTTGATGTGGGATTTTCTATCACGAAAATATACGCGCAAGAGAACGTGGTGAATCAAGTAATAAAGTGATAAGAAAAGTCGATCCCACGAGGACGGATGAATTAATACTCAATAAGTACTGGTTACTCGAATCTAATCTTAATCTAAGCATGCAAAATAGGATGATTGTTTGAATAAATAAACTAATACTGATATTTAGATTCAAGGTTGTTAATCTTGAAATCCTAATAATAATATATAAACTAATAGTAATTAAATAACTAAATTGGACGGCGATTATGCGTCAAGAACTAGGGTTGTCAATTCCAATTCAAGAGCACACAATTCAAATTAACAAGCAATTAACGGGTAAGAAATTGAATATAAAAATAAAACTTACTTCCGCGAAGATTGTCAAACTCCGTTGGTTGAATAATTCAATTGTCGAATCAAGCCAATCCCTAAACTAGGAAGAACGAAAAAGAGAAAATAAATTAACTATCAAACACTATTTAGGAGTAAAATTGGGTTCTCTCCCTAAATTATAGGCAAAAGCCTTTATTTATACTAGAAAATTAAATTTAGTCCTAAACCTAAAAAGAATAGAAAATACAATAAAATTGGTAAATTACTTAATTGGCTTGAAGCACAATTTAGCACATGTATTAATTTAATTGCACCGAAAACCGGCGCTTGGGAGGAAATCAAATAGGAGTAGTACTCCTTTTTCTACTCATGCCATGTGTCATCCAAGGATTTGTGGAAAAAAGTCCACCAACTTTGCTAAAGCTGAGTTGTACCGTACAAGGCAAGAAGATGCTGGCAGTCCACAGAAACTCTGCTGCATTTTTGACTTTTAGACCCCTGCTGTCGTTAGCTTTCTGATGACCGTTAGTCCTTTTATTAACATTTCATTCTTAAGTTGCTCGGATGACTAACGGGCCTTCACGATTTTTTCTTCAAATAATATAAGAAATCTAAATATGTAATTTTCAGCTTCAAAAGTGCAAAATTAATCACTTTAAGCTCCAAATTTCTATAATTACCAAAAACACTATAACATATATTAAATTACAATAAAATACTCAAAATCAGCATGACTTATGAATGGAAAAGAGCCATAAATAAGTGTATAAAATACACTTATCACTATTCTCTAGCCTCCTCTATAGACATGGTGATTGAGATCTCTTTGCAGCGCAATTTGGAGGTGTCATGGTTGAAAGCCCCAATCCAAGAAGAAGAGAAACATGGGCCTCCACCGCTCTGCGTCTTCGGTGAGGAACTAATCCGCCCGGGGAGAAGGAGGATCCTCAAACTGACCAACTATGCGGACACCAGGATTATTGGGGGGATGATCGCTGCTAGACTAAGTAGCCTCATGACCAGCATCAAGGTGCAAAACATTTCTTGAAGATCTTTATCTTCATCAACTACTTGCTTCTGGCAGTGAATAGGGTCCAAGTTGAAGGTGTTGGCGGACAAAGTAGCATCAGATTCGTCCGTTGAATCTTTCACCACATGTACCACATCTGGGGTTGTCACCTGGTTCTCAGCAGTCTTTTTTAGCTTACTACTCGCCATTAGATCCTTCTTGTCATACGCGCCTGGCCGCAGAAAGATGGGCATTACGTACTTGACAACCTTATGTATCTCAAGAACAGGAGCCAGGGCAACCTCTCCAAAAGTCAAGCTGCAGGGATTCAGGGCTGCTCCGGGAAAAATCACATCTTCTAAATGATACCCCGCTCCCGACAACAATTGTGTGACTTCGTCACCAGTCAAGCTCCGCCAAACGGCTTTCTCCAACCTATAAATCCTCCTACCTCAGTAATCCACGGCAAAACTATACCCCGAAAAGTCCATTTCTATCGGTTGATTTTAATAGCAACACAGACCAACCCTTGATCTCCACACAATACTTAGGAGCGGTAACCAAGAGCTTTTCCCCAAAACAAAATTTCCCCACGGGAAATAAAATTGGAACTAGAAAAGAAAATACTAAAGCAAAAATCAAGTAAAACGAAGAAAAGAGGGAATTTTACCTGCTGATTGAAAGTGAAAATGACGAAGGAGGACTTGTAGAAATCTAGCGCCTTCGCGGAGGTTTCAGAAGATTTGAAGAAAGATAAGGGTTTCTGGATTGCACTAGACTCTCAATTTTTCTCTCTCTAAAAGCTCTGGAAGTTAAGAAATGTAAAGAGTAGAAACGAGAGGTTTTTTCTCTTTTATAGGCCACGCTTCATTTTATGGGAAGGAAAAGATCCCTTGTGATGCATGAGGATGTTTGAAACGTTGAAAGATGGACCGGTGTAAAAGTGAAGTGACGCGCCTCGAGAGTACGCGAACGCATTAAATGCGGTGTCTTTTTCGTCCCCCACGTGCAACCATCTGCATTAATGGTCAAACTACTACTCATGACTCCAAACGACAGCGTTTCCGAGGTCTTGCCAGTTCCATTTACAAATTGAATGCCTAAGGCATTTGGAAAGACGACCAGGGGACTGCAGAGGAAGGAAACGAGCATGCAGACAGCCTTATTTAGTCATCAAGCTCACTTGTTCACTTAAAGATTGGGACAACTAATGAGCCCAAGCTCGCTGACTGGCCCAATAGGCCCAAAGAGGGTTCAGTCCAACGGGCAAGCCCAAACCGCTTGAGGGGAAGGTCATCTGAGCACTTGGGCCCAAGGAGCAAGTAGCAGTCTGGCGGCCTACCCTACGGGCGGCCAAGCTAGTCGCGCTAAGTACTGATCTTATGTCCGCCTTAGTATCTACCCGCCTGACATGACTGCCCTATCTACAGCGAGGGAGAACATAAGGGGGACCAAGTTAGAGTTGCTTATTTACTGTCTATCATCTCTTCCACTTGGCTGAAGGCCCTTGGGTGTCTCCAACCTCCCAAGACTCACTCTTCCACCTCATTCAAAGATCGGCCCACGTCATCAATTACCCTCCTATGTAGGGGGAAGTGGTTTAAATAGCAACAGATATCTTTGCCACCTCGCCACTCAATCGTCATCCGAGGGATCTTATCCACAATCAACTATAAATACCACTCTTCTTCACCCTTTAGAGGTAACCAATATTTACATACCGAATTATTGTCACTTTGCATTCACGTACTCACGTTACGTGTTTTATCTTTTACAGGTTCTAAACCTCATACACACGTCCTTATTGGATTGAATCCTTTGGAGAGTCAAACCCGGCGCAACACGTGGATCGTGAAAAACCTCGACACGATCACTTCAAGAGTCATGAATTTTACGGGCCTTAAAATTGAACTGTAAATTCTTTGATGGATAAATTTTTTCATCCACTTTTTAAGTTATTCATGTACTTTTTTCATATTATTTTGCCTATTTTTCAGTCTTTTTAATGATTTATTAATGTATAATTTTGTTTTGTATTTGGTAATTGAGATTTTTAAATTATTATGTGTTAATTTCTAGATATGAATATCCTGAATTAAAATTAAAATATGAATATTTCTAGATATGAAAATTTCTAGATATGAATATCCTGAATTAAAATTTAAATATGTTAATGCGAGTTTTGTCGGACTTTAATAACTCAAGCCTTTAACGAGATTGTTTATGAACCTTATCAAGTCAAATCGAATCGAACTCGTAAAATATGATGAACCTAAAAATATGTTTAGCTCGTCTTATAAAAACAGTACAAATCGAATCAACGTAGGTTAAATAAATTAAATCGAATCAGTTCATCGAATCGAATTTACGAACTAATTCGAATCATTTACGGCACGGCACGCAACCGTTGTAATTTTGTCTTTTTAAGATCGAATTACTTTATTTTTGTGCCTAAGAAAATAATTAGTTTAAAAAATTAATAGTTTAATTAATATGAAAGTCTTATATTATAAATTAATTCATAAATACTAAATGTTATAATCAAATTTATAAAAGTTTGTAAGTGATAAATAATAAACTTTAAATTAAAGAATAGGAAAAATGACTATGGTTAAATTTATAAAAACTTGCAAGTAATAAGTAAGAAAATTTGAATTGAGAAATAAGTGGAATAAAAATTAACATATAGAAAAAAATGGTATTAATGTTTAAAATTAATAGACATAATGTTGTTGTAGACACCCATTTTTGGTACCCCTTTTTATTTCATTTTTAGAAAATTGCATGTTACATTTTTTTTTACATTTCATGTTACATTTTTTTTTTCATTGCATGTTACATATCATTAGGACACTTGGCTAGGCATCATGGCACATCACACATAAAATTGTTGCAT
>JAOWAN010076909.1:0-10822 GCA_028566635.1 Lobelia cardinalis
GAGTGAGAGAGAGAGAGAGAGAGAGAGAGAGAGAGAGAGAGAGAGAGAGGGAGGGCAGTTAATCTTGCCCTGATCGAGTGACTGTCCAATGTGTTTCAATTTAACATATTATCCCCCGTTCTTTGTTTACTTTTTTAACAATTAAGCCCTTAGAGTTTTTAATATCACATTTTTGTCTCATTATCTTTAAGATGTTATTTATTTGGCCTTTTTACTTCTATTTTTTCTTTTTTTCCCTCTTTTTTTTCTTTTTCCGTTCTTTGACATTTCTTCTTTTATAATAGCTATTCAAGTTACATTTATGCATAAAGTCTAATTTATATCTATAATTTTTTGATAAAAACCTATATTTTAAAATAATAGAGCATATTATAATATATTTATTTTTTAAAACATAATTTTAGGCTGCGTCACTCATGCGCGCTTCCGCCTAGACTCTGAGCACACCTTTTGCCCCTTGGTTCGCCTTGCGCCTTTAATAACTCAGAAGCATAGATCTTTCTTTAATTTTTAGGGAAGGTATGATGCTGGTGAAGGAAGGATTGGATAATGCTTTGTACGAGACTGAAATGATAAAGGATGTTGAGGGGACTAGTAAATTAGGGCCTGGCTTTTCTTACCACACTTGCTCGGTTAAGTTATGGAGTAAACTAAGGCTTGAAAAGGAGGAACTAGTCTACTAGCAGATGCACTAAAGCTCACCTGTTAATAGTAAGATGCTTTACTTCTTTTGTACTCCGTTTCTTTTTCTTTTTATGAGGGCCACTTGTTTCTTACTTGCAAGGTCTGTTCATTTTGTCTTTTATTTAATTAAATAAAATTAGTTTTTCTTTGAATGCTTGTATTTCGTTCTCATGTATTCTTTACTTTTTGCTGATCTTTTTTCTTTTCTTTTTCTTATACTTAATATTAAATAATACCCCCTCTATCCCCAAAAGATCTTTCCATTTTGACTATTTTTGGTCACTACATCTAACTTTGACCAAATATTTTTAGAAATTTACGGTTTTCAAGTCTATAAAAGTTGCTAATAATAGTTTATTAAATATTTCTACAATTATTGAAATTTTAGAATCTAAAACATGATGTACTGATTTTCTTTGGTTGACTTTTCCATAAGGAAGTAGGATGCTTTTTTTTCCCGTAAGGATGGAGTATTATTTAGTAGAAGGAAAATAAGTATTGATTATTTTTATCTGGGGAAATCAGATAATATTATTATCCAAATTTGTAAACTTTAAAGCATCAATAACATTTATAGGAAATTTCAACATGCTCAATAACCAAAGGTATACATAGACTATACAGTATTTTTCAATACGAAGGTCAACCTTTCAAAATGTATAGACACTTATTTATATGGGGTTAAGCCATTATGAAGTATATACCTCTTTACGGGGGTTTACTACCCGGCTTATCTTCAGCTTGTTTCATAAATTTGTGTTAGCTGCAGATGATTGCTCTTTGGTTTACAGCATTTGAGGTGTTAATACTGATTACGGTCTGGTTTACTTGGTGTTCTTTACTGGGGTTCATTGTCTGGTTGATCTTTGTTAAGTTACCAACTCATCTAAAAGCTTAAGCTGTTAGATAGGGGCCCAACTATGTATATCAAATTATCACTCCCCCTCACGTGTGACGTACTGACGTGCTCACACGCGGAGAGTTAAATGAAGATGCCTCTACTTGGACTTCACAAATGCAAGCAGAGTGACTTGAACCCACGACCTTGTCGAACGAGAGCTCTGATACCATGCTAAGTTATAACTCCTCTAAAAGCTTTAGCAGTTCGACGGGGACCCAACTATGTATATCAAGCTAACTTTAACTTTTTTCATAACGTAAGAAGGTTGTATTTAGTTAGAAGGCAGTCAAGCTGTTAGTGGATATAGTAGAACATATGTATCCCTAGGAGGCAGGGGCACAATTCATGTTTCGTAGGTGTTGCTAATAAGCTAGACATTTTATCTGGATGTCAGGTAATGATTCCTAGAGATACAGAAAGGGGCTTGGTGTTTTCATCCTCATAGATATTTCTTGACTATTTAATATTCATATTAAATTAGGGCAGTCCACAGGTAAAAAAATATGCATTCGCTGGTTGTGGTTGGCTATATCCTGAATGGTGGAGCGTTAATAATTACTGTGTTTCATGCTTCCCTTTCAACTCGTAGAACTTTATAATTATCAAAAGTAGCATTCACCCAATTCGAGATTCTGAACTGTAGGTTCCTCTAATTTTTTCATTACTACTTGCTAGGATATATGTGTGTAATTTCAGCACCTAATTCTAGTGATGTACTGAAGATATTTTACGAAGATTGAGAGCTGATTGAAGTACTTAGTTAGAAGATGAAGTAGGGAAGTTATAATAATGAATTGTTGTAGACATCCTGAGACTCTGTCATCTAGTTACATTGGCATGAAAGTTAAGTGCCGTGTCATCTTCTTGAGAAATATAGGTTGCCATGTATATTGGCTAATTTGTGTCTAATTGTTGTAGGAGGATACATTGAACACCATCCTCATTAGCTACTTGGTTAAATCATAAAATATGATGGAAAGCGATAAGAATTGGCCCCTCCTTTTCACCTAACCTTATCGCTTTACTCTATAGTTGACTATATTCTTACTCACGTGTTTTTCTTCTCATACTTTGGCTTATGGCGTTGTGCATGTTTTATCTAATCGATTCTTACTTTATTGTGCAGGAGAATATGTGGGTCTTACAGGTGCTAGGTTGGATGGTGCTGAAATGCTTGCTTTTGGTCTTGCAACTCACTATGTCCCATCAGAGGTACATGTTCATCCAACTTTTAGGCCTTGATTTGATGGACTATGTACTTTTACTGCTTTCCAAAATGGAAGCAAAGGAGCTTTTTTTGTGATAATTTGCTTTTGCGTAGGATAGCCTAAGATAAATTGTGCGTTTAGCTGCTGAAAATTCTACTTACAACAATATAACTGTGGACTGGAATGAGATTGCAAAATTGGTTCAGTGAGAGAGCACATTTAGAGGGTCTTATATTTTATGTGCATTTATATATACTCTTATATGCATATTCATATTACTGTGCGAGGAACATATATAACTCTAAAATTTACATCTCTATGAAACATCTTGGAGTTGAATAATGAAGTCCAGTAATCTAAATTTTTTGTTTTGTGAAATCTTTTCCTTTGAATATTTTTATGGTGTTAGAAGTGAAAGTGTAGGCTGATCGAAAGGGTTCAATAGTAATATATAAAGAGATGTGAGTGTTAAAAGGGTTGAATATGCATCAAAGGAATATATCTGCGGCTTAGATGGGATAAGTAGTATTGTCTGTCGTTTGCAGGTTTGTTTTTGTTTTTGGTAATGATCAAACTAAAAAGTAGGGAACCTGGGAGTGAGAAAAATGAACACCACAATAGCATGATGTAGAAATGTGTATCCAATCTATCCCAATATGTACAGTACAGTTTCTTCAGATGGGGATAACTTTTGATGTCCATGTCGCTGTCCTCCTCCTTTATCATAGTCATGGTCATTTTTCTTCGTCAGTCATTTTCATTTCCAAGCCTTTGCCTGAACTCGAGAATAGCTGCAGACATCGCCAAGTTCATCAAGATTTGTGCAGAAAAGGAGTGATTTTATGAAAGCAGGAATGAAATTCATGATTTTAAAATTCAAGTTGGCAATTCCATGGCGTATACGCTCTCGATCAACTAATTTTTCCCCAGACCTCCAGTTTGTCACCTTCCCAACAAGTTATGTGATATAGGCTCGGCCATAATGCAACTATTTGTAGAGAACAGTAATTTTCCTTGCGTACATCAAAGAAAGACTGGTTCTTTTGAAGTGATTAGTGCTTTTTCACTGAAGTGTTCAGAGTAGTTTCTCTCAGATTTGTGTAGAGACTGGTGGGTTATGTTCAATGCTAGATCACAGGTTTTAAGGATGTGTGGAGATTAGCTTGTTTGTTGCTTGCCCATGCTAGTTCTTTTTGCTTGGTTGGCTTCTGCATCGAGGTTTTTCAGAGTAGTTCCTCTCTCATATTGGTGTAGAGCTCAGAGGGCTGTGCTCAGAGCTAGATCCATTCATCCTCAGCAGGTGTCACCGCATTGCTCCACTGCAAATCCATTCCCAGAATGAATTCGCCTGAATTTCTTGGTCCGATTGATTCCTGATCAAGAAAGTCATTCCGAGGAGTTCTTTTTGAGCCCTTCAGAAAGGCAGAAGATATCTTACCTATTTAACAGCACTGAAATTTCACTCGCACTGAGCTAAGAAATGAAGATGGAAGCACATTTCGTGTCTGACAAGAGAGACTACAGAGATAGGGTTGAGGTGGGACTGGGTGTATGATTATTCCATATTTAACCATCCATTTAAGCTGGTCCAGTACTTTCCTATCACTAAATGGTATATGACAAAGGCACTTTTCAATATAAATATTTGCAAGTATACAATGCATTATTTGGCTTTAGATTCTAAGATGTCAGATGTGCTCTGACTCTTATATCACTCTTTCTTGATTTTGACAAATTCAGTGACTCTTGCTCCGGTCAGAATGATATAGGTTATGAAAGTGGACCCCGTGGATGGAGTTTATCTGTTTTGTTATTTCCTTTTCGACATTATATCTAATTCCTGATTTCATATTCTTCTTTCTTTACTCTTATTAATATATATATATATATATATATATATTTAATTTTTTTTGTTCGTTTTCTATATAAAAGTCTGCATGTTGGGTTTTTAGTTGTGAAATGATGCAGAAGTTGGATATGCTTATGCGTATTTAGTTGTGAAATGCATCGTGGACTAAACTTCGTATTAACTAGTAAGCCTTTTTCTAATAACCAGGACCTCACCCCTAAGCCTCCTTTTTGTGTTGGAAAGCTTACAAGATTTATTTGTTAATACAACTTTTATTCCACGATGCTTTTTGTTTTTCTTTCCTTCCCTTTGTCCTCTTGTTCATTATTGTTATTGTTATTGTTACTGACAATGTCACAACTATGATTTAATGTATAATTATTCGGATAGGATGTATTCCATCCCACTGTGTTCTAATAATATATAGGAGTGGTAAACTAAGAAAAAATAATTGACAGATCCTCAGAGTAAGGGCTTCAACCAATCACCATTTGTTTAGAGACCCAAATTGCTTGCTTGGACACATTTCATCTCATTGTCCACATATATACTTTATCCGAAACAGGTTCCTCGCCATATCTATACATGGCTTCATATTCCCGTTGAGGTGTACAACTACATCTTTGCGGATGGCATCCATGTTTATGCTTGGATTATAGCCAAGCCCTAGAAACATGCCAAGACCTTTCTCAGAAGCTTTCTTGTGGAGTAAGATGTGTTCAAACCTGGGACAATGTACCAAATTTCCACAAATTCGGGTTTCTGCTCTGCAAAAAAATAATTATCCCAGTTCAGAAGTAGAACAAAATACAACATTGCAAAAAGTACTCCAGAATCTATGCCTGATAAAATAACAAAAAGAACAAATGTAATAAACGTTTCAGCATCTGTAAATGTATGTTGGTATGAAAACCACAAATATTTGTGCAAAGATGTTTTACGCCAATTGACTCACACGATTTCCGAAACTATGTCAATATTATCCTGCTACAACTAAATGTTGGACCGCATATAGTGTAGCTGAAAGCATGAAAAATCATTGATCCATGGTTCTTTTCTATGACTTCCAAGAACTATGACAATTTTAGGTATCAATTTATCGAAAATGTTCCTGTCTTCCTGATTGGGAATCTGACATATAACAATGAATTAAATTAAGATTTGAATTTGGCACTGTCAGAGATCCTTCTCCCGCATAAAGGACAGAAATTTGATACTGGAAAAATATATTATAAATTCGCCTAGTGGCCAGTTAGATTTGAAGGGTGCCTAGACAAACTTTCAAGCAGCTGTCTTGAGAAAGTGATAGTCTCTAACCTTGATTGACAGTGTTTTAAAATACTGAAGCGACATTTCTCCTAGCACTGTGAACTCAAGATTACTTGAATGCTGCCTTACTCTTGATCTGTGTCTATTACTTTAGTTTATTACTCTTTGTTTCAATTGCACTGCTGCAAAGTTTAATTCTTAGGCTAGGCTACACTAACAAAATTTCCTTTTTTAATTCTCTAAAAAAAATTGATACTACAAAATGTGGAAAACATCCCATTTTGGCAGTTCTTTAATTTGCATGTCAGAGGCAGAGGAGATCCCTCTGACAGAGATACATTACCAAATATGTAACAATAAACTGTTTAAGCAAAGGGATTGTTCATGTGAAACAAGAGAACAACAGTATTTTGAGCTGGTTTGGTCATCAAGTAGGTGATGTGCACTACTAAAATATCTAGTTGTTAACATGTGAATATCATGAAAACTGCAACACATACCAAATTGAAAATGTTTGATAATGAAAATATTTAGAGCGAGAACTTCAAAATGTAGCACATACCGATAACGAATCCACCACTTTGAATAGAAGTTGCCTCTGTTTCCTGTGATTCTCAAGTTTGATTTTGATGTGCGCTCTGGGGGCGAACTGTACGTCTGATGCGATTGAAGTTGAAACTGGCAGTGATTTGCTTGAGTTTATAAGAGGATGTGTTTCTGGATGCCCGCAATTTTGTTTTTTGGTTTGATGAGATGTTTTTTTTTCTCCCTCCCATTGTGTTGCGGCAGCTACGACTTTTGTGAAACGCGGCCTTGGGATGCCGCGTCTGTTTGTGCGCGCAAAATTTGTTTTGTCTGTGTGACTGGCCATTTTTCCGCCAGGGGTAAAATTGGAAAGAGATTGTGCAGAGCAGGGGTTAAACTGGAAAGTAAATGTGCGGAAACACTTTTCAGAGTTCGTACTTTTATATTGGAGATAATTTTTTTTCTCCTCTCTATTTTTTCTCCTTTCTTTTTACAAAGCTGGGGTGGTGATTGAGTAATAGGACAGACTCTTTTTTGAACTCAAAGAATTACATAACTGGACAAGGACTGATGCAGAAACTCAAAGAATTAGAGAAATGGACAAGGAGAAACAGAAGCATCTTATTTCTCCAATACAAAAGTCCCTTAGCTTACCATCATAACTCCTTTAGTACCCTTCGACGTGGATGTATATCTGACAAAGTGTTCTCATACATCAGTAGTTATGTTAATGAAGGACTGCTAAGGAAGCATTTAATCTATTCCGAGCAGAAGCTCGTTAGGTTACCATCCTTAACTTTCTTCATACCCTCCATAATTGTGATTGAAGTGAAAGGTGGATGTATGTCTCACAAAGAGAGCCCAATAAACAGTTAAACACAAATAATCGAGGAGTTCCTAGAAGAAGAAAGCAATTCTGATTGGGATTTTTTTTTTTAATAAATGTTTTCAATTTATTTTCCAAGATTTTGATCTGTCTTGACAAGGCTGTTCTTACCCATTTCTTCTATGTTTTCATATGCTACTGAGAATTTGCGATAAAGAATGCGAGCATTTACATTCCCTTTCAAAGTTGTCGTGATATTTATAGTTTTATCTAAAGAGTGATCACTTTCATTGATGGGATTGTGTGTCGTCTATTGTTGGGCAGAAATTAAATGTGCTAGAAGACGCACTACACAAGGCAGATTCAGGCGATTTAACAGTAATTGGCACAATCATCAGTGAATTCTCAGAGGTTCCCAAGTTAAAGGAGAACAGTCAGTATTACAGGTATGTTTCCTTTGTCGATTATATCATTATACTGTTATTATTCTGGCTGCCAGTTAATATTGTTGTTTAAAGACTCTTTCTGTGTGTGTGTGTAACTATTCTACTTCTTGTCGTTAAATTTCGAATATGTTCTTTGATCTGATGAAATGGAAGGGAAATGAAAAGGATTAAATGTAGCATGAGATTCAGGATAAAGTGGCAGCAATCGGCAAGATAAAGTGATTTTATGTTTTCTCATTTTTTTTCCTTTAAATTTTGATAGTACCTGGTACCTGGTAGTAATCTAAGAACTAATAGACATATTTCATTTTCCCCGCAATAAACTACTCCCAAAGTAGCTTTTATTCTTCAATTTGAAAAACAGCCTTGTATTCAAGTCTGCAAACTTCCAAGTTTTGATGCAATTCAAACATTTGTTTACTAATTGCATTTGTGCCATGATCCGAGCCTGATTTGAACCTGCGACATGTGGCTGCTAGCCCGCTCAAGTAGCACTTGGGTCAACTGGGCCCACCAAAGACTCACCCGAACGTCTATGGATGAGAGAACATCATTGTTAGTAGCGGCTACTTATATGCATCACGTTATTTCCATATCTATCGAATGTACCATCAGTGTGTTACAATCAAATCAAAACTCTTTTATAAGAGGACGTCATTTTTGAGGACACCGACTTGTTCTGGCTTTGCACCTTTTTGTTGCTTCTCATTTGTTGTTATTATAATTACAGGTCGAATATTATTGATAGGTGTTTCGCTCGAAGAACAGTTGAAGATATTATATCTTCCCTAGTAAGTTCATGGATGGATCAGCTCCACATGACAGCAACTATTTCTGGCGTTTTTGTGTTCATTGATTAAAAATTGGGAACACGTACTCTCAAGTCAGCTCAGTAAAATATTTTGTTGTTGTTTATAGGAGAGAGAAGCTTCCAGTGGCATGGATGATTGGATTTCATGGACCATTCAATCATTGAAAAAAGCATCCCCTACAAGTCTTAAAATTTCTCTTCGCTCGGTATGGACCTTACAAGTCTTAACACTCTGTATATCAGATGTTTATTCTGTACCTGACCAGTACTGGTGTTAATTGTGACAAATTGCTTTAGGAACAAAAGCATAAGCCAGTTTGCTTACGAATTGAAGTAAAGCATCAGTTTGTAAGAATGTAGCATAAGAAAGAACATAGAATGTGTTTTAACTTTGAACTGAATTCTAGCAACTCATCCTGAAAAACATGTACCCAAGCTTCCCCGAGAAAAGGGGTTGATACATTAGAGGGAATAGGTTTTCTCATCTCCCACGATGGTATATTTTGATATAGTTTTGTCGACATCAAATTTGGAAAATTAGCAATTAGGTGAAAGTTTTGCTTAAAATGCTCTCAACTATTGAAACTGTTCTTCTTTCATCAATCAGATAAGAGAAGGGAGGCTCCAAGGTGTTGGTCCATGCCTTGTCCGTGAATACCGAATGGTTTGTAATGTCATGCGAGGAGCAGTCAGCAAGGATTTCTTTGAGGTGCCCATTTAACTATCTACATGATTTGCATTCTGTCCTTTGAAAGACCCTAATCGTTCTTCAAACACAGGGCTGCAGAGCATTACTCTTGGATAAGGATAAAAACCCAAAGGTACACAGACATTTTCTTTTGCAGATCAGTCTTCAACTATGTATTCTTACACTCTAGGGGGTGGCCATAGTAGATCTTAGGCTTCATGAAGTGTGAAGTCTTAGTTGGAACACTCCCCATGTTCCCTTAAGAGTATAAAAACATAATGGTAACAAGGAAAAGCTTGATTTACATCAACGCTACAAAATGGAACCGTTATTTTTCAAAAAACTGATGCAACGAACGAGGTGAGAATATGGCTGCACAAAATTTGTGCCCCATTGAGTCTACTGCTTTTGATGTAAGAACTTGATGTGGACGTAGCATTACTTTAACAAAAATAGCCTTTGCTTGGAGTTAAGATTGTGTAAATCTGATACTGTCGTCTACTGTGCCCTCCTCTCCTATGCAGTGGCAACCTTCAAGACTGGAGCTTGTTACCAATGATATGGTTGACCACTACTTCTCTCCGGTGGAAGACGAAGACTGGGAGGATCTGAAACTCCCGGCCAGATCTAACGTGCCTCCGCATGTCATTGCAAAGCTCTGAGGAACCACTGTACATGGTTGCAAACTCACTCCTTGGCACGGAGAAATCCTTGGAGGCAAGAAGATGTTACTTTCCATCCTGTTGTAAAGCACACCTTCAATAAGGTCTGTTCTATTGGCTAAATTCAGTAACCTCACTGTCCGTACTAAATATTTAGATGAATTAGTAGCCTATAAAATAAAGCAAAAAAATAATATTGTAATAATGTAAATGCACGATTATATCATATAATAGGGCAAATTATAAAATTTGGCATTGATAACAATTTTTAAAAAAATAAAAAATTTTAGAATCTAAAATACGATGAGCATATGTTAAACAATTATTTTATTATATTAAATTTTTAAAAATTAAATAAAACACTCATTTTAGAATTGATGGAGAACTGGAATGCCGGTGCAACTATTTGAAACATGAGGGTTTCTATTCTTTTTAGGGAAAATGGCATTTTAGGCCCTAATGTTTGACCACTTTGGCATTTTGGGCCCTCAGGTTTCAAAATTGGTGATTTGGGCTCTGATGTTGCAAAATTACCGCAAATCAGGCTTTTTTGTAGCAATCCAGGCTTCAATGTTTGACAATTTTGGCATTTTGGGCCTCTAGGTTTCGTCATTTTTGGACGTTTTTCGTACAAAAAGGTCTGATTTGCTGTAATTTTGCAACATCAGGGTTCAAATCATCAACTTTAGAACTTGGGGATCCAAAATGTCAAAGTGGTCAAATATTGGGGCCTAAAATGCCATTAACCCTTCTTTTTTTAAAGGGTTTGGTATTGTGTTAAATCGCCTGCGTTGGACTTTAGAACATTGAAAAAAAAAACCTTGGTGGTGTTCACCAAGTCCTAACACCACGAAAAACCTTGTTCACACACTTAAACCAAAAACTCAGATTTTCTCTCTAATACCTATTATTTTATATATTCCTATTCTTACATCCTACTACCTACTATCTCT
>JAOWAN010076930.1:0-10821 GCA_028566635.1 Lobelia cardinalis
GACCTAAGGAGAGAGCGAATTGGGTCTTGCATAGGGCTAGCGGTCTGGCTACATCCAGCCCAGACTCGATGTATCTGCCCCAAAGGATAATACACGTATCTGATGGTCACTCTTACACTCCAACAGATCAGGACTCCTCCAACTACTCTCCCATTGGGTTTTACCCTCTCTCACAACCAGCCCACGTGGGGAAGAGTGGATCAGAACTATGCCAACCACCAGAGGACACCCCTCCATCTCATGATGATCGTACCAATTGCCAACTGCTCCGCCATGGCTGCTATATATACCCTCATCAACCACCTTTCAACAGTAATCCACATTTCCCCTTTAGAGAATTGTCGCCAAAATAAACACGCACATATTTTACGTTCACATCTCACACGTGAGTAATCGCCTTCACGTCCTTCCTAGGACTGATCGAGATTCCACGTGCCTATTCGCACGGAATACTTTATTCTCCCGCCGGAACGTGTGAGCAAGGTGAAAATCTTGCTCCTCGCGTTAGGTATTTTTCTCTCTTCTTTGCAAATTATCGACAAATAGCACATCATCATTAAAAGTGAGCCGACCCCCGCGCAACAAGTTGATCGTGGAAATATCTCAACACGATCAATAACATTAGACGAGGTGGAACGGGGTGGAACCTAAACTCGAACCCGATCGAATCTTAAAAAATTATGAGAATATCGAATTTTTCAAGACGGAACATCCTCAAGTTCAAATCAAATTTTAAAAAACTGTCATTCCTAATTGTCAATGGCACATAAGAGATCTTTGGTGGTGGTTCGTATCATACTACGGTTATATGAATAAATTTTTAGAATGCATAATTTTCTTAATGAAAAACATCTATGAAAAAAAAAATATATATACATGCTATCTCACAGACGACCTGCTGATCGTAGTAACAAATTCGAACTTCAATAACTTATTTGATATTAATTTGTCAATATTTGGAAACTACTAATAATAAAAGTTAGCATGTTATTTGACTCACATTTAAGGAAAAAATGTGTATGTATATATATATTCTTTAAGTGTTACTAGCAGTATTTATACCGAGACAACATTCTAAATAAATAATTTGCTAAGGACTTTGGTGGGGAATTTTGTGAAAATGACTTGTGTGAAGTGTTGGAAATTAATTCACATAAATTTTTATTTTTGAAATTCGAAGTATATATTTCTTTTATTAAATGATTGAAATATGACTTGTTAAGATATATTTCGTTACATTTTTTGAAAATTTATCAAATAAATGGAGTAAACATGAGTTATTTTTCTTAAACATTTTTTAAATTCTTTTTTAATCAACCATTCTTCGTTGTATAAAACATGAAATATACTCCTTGATTACCCTAGCTAGGTTTACAGCATTGCTTATTCTCATGAGTCATATTTATTCACGGAAAATTAATGCTCCTATAGTTCACGAGTACAATGTGACTTGGTTTGTTAAAAGCAAGGTTCGTATACACTGCATTCATCATTTAATGAGTTAGTTAACTTTTTATATTCATTGTTTTACAAGCTTTCGTAAATCATGCAACATTATTAAGAAATTGGAGGAAACTAAAATGACAAACAGATATCTCCATTTCTTTCTTTGTATGATTTGTTGGCAAGAGATGCTATCAATAGTTTCTTAATCACAAACAGTAACTAATTAAGGGGTAAGGGCACCATGCATGATATTTCATGATTCAAAATCAAGCTGCATAGCTACAAGGCAGGTAATTTCACAAGTAGCATTAACCATGGCCTTATACTCTGCTTCTAAAGATGATCTAGAGAGTGTATGTTATTTATTGGCCTTCCATGATATCAAAGAAGATCCAAAGAAAACACAGTAGCCTGGAAGTTACTCCTGCCAATGTTATTATTCCAAAATATATAGGCTCAAATCCTCCTCCTCTGTCAGTGCGGAGCCGACTCCAATTATGGAGAAGTTTTTTATCCTTTGAAAGCTGATAATGATGGAGCGCTAAAGAGAGAGTGAGTTAGTTACAAGGGTTAAAAATTTTCCGCCCCCAAAGTATCCATCAAAATTCGCTTAACACCCAGATCCATACTTAGATCAATTGCTTCCCCAATTCGAAAACATGGCCCAATTAGACCCCCAAAGCCATTCGGTATAAAATTTACGTATAAAATCGATCATGTGCATGTCATGTGAGGGCATTATAGTTATTTCAAATATATTTTTGGATAGAAACTAACATTTAAAAACCAAAATATACACACTCCTTATTCTTCATGTCAAACCCAAATCCGAAAAATCTCTCCTCATTTTCTTCTTCTCAACTGCACTCATTGTCTCTTTCTCTTTCAAAGCTCTCATCCTATCTAGCCTTATACCTCCATTGACAAACCAATCCTCAACGGAAAGAGCATCATCTTTGGTTAAAAATTGAGCCCCATGTTGAAGAAAAATCATAGGCAAACCCAGGAACAGGGCAACAAAAGAAATCATAACAAAAAACTTCATGTCAGAACTGCTGGAAATGAAAAAAAAAAACAGAAAGGAAAACAAAAGTAAATGAAGAATAATATATTTCATTCAACCACTACAGTTCCACATTCGCCTATGCTAATTGAGGGAGGAAGTGATCACTATTATACTCCAAGAGAATCATTAGAAATAACAGAGCTAATAAATCTGAAAAACTCAGCATAAAAATTGAACTCCATCATTCCTCAAACCCAGCAGCACACATGGTAATCCAAATGAATATTTTAAAACTTCGCAAGCATGACATTCATCCTTATCTGAAAAACTCGAACCCAGATCTGAAAAACTCAAATTCATCCGTACCAATTCGTCTGCATTTTCGTTTACTTGAAAATGTACCAACACCGGATAGAAGAAGAGGAGAGAAGAGAAGAATTATAATGGCGGTGAATTCGAAGTTGGACGGATTAAAAGTCGAGTAGTAGATGGAATACCAATACTGTGCGGAGGAACAGGAGGAGAATTAAGGAAGATGGAGTTGTGAATAAGGAAACTGACGCTGATAAGGAGTAGCAAGGAAGGAAATTAAGGATCCGATGGGACTCTCCTGCTCCCATCCCTAATTTTACTTGCTTCAAAGGATCCCAACATTTGAACCCTAATTTCATGGAGGTTGAAGATAAACAGCGTTGGGAGTGGAAGTCATGGGATCCAGTGAATTATTAAGTGATCGGACAATTTTGTCCCTTTAAATTAACCGAAGGTGGAAAAATTACAAATTGTGAGCCGAAATCATATATCGATTGAGTTTGGGGGTCTAATTGGGCCATGTTTTCGAATTGGGAAAGCAATTGATCTAAGTATGGATCTGGGGGGTTAAGCGAATTTTGATGGATACTTTGGGAGGGGGGGCGAAATTTTTTAACCCGTAGTTATAATTTTATGTGATATTTTAATAGGATATAAATATGATTATCTATAGTATAAGAAGCATTAGTGGGATCCACCATCAATGAATAGTACTCCATCAGTTTCATTTTAACCATCAATTATTCTATTTTGAAAAGTTTAAAAATAATTGTACATTTTCCTATTTGACAATATCTACAAATTCAATTTGAACCCATTTTTCATTTGATATTAGAGTTAATTTCATTTTTGACTTTAATTTTTTCGTGAGCTCGCAAAACAGGCCTACAGGTTCAAAACTTTGCATACTAGGCTCTAATATTTAGTTTTTGTTGCAAAATGAACCTTTTTTTTACGGAATCTCTTAAATCCTAACATAAATTATTGCATATTTGACACTCAACTTTTAAAATTATTTCATATTAGGCCTTAAACTTTACCATTTTCGTTAGGCCCTCAACGTGATTGATTAAAACACTCTATATTTCGTTTGTATAACACTTCCATCATTTCTTTTAATTATTACTCATATATTATATATATATATATATATATATAGGGAGCTATTTCATTAAAAACCAATTAATTCCTAAGAACCTAGAAACTCCTAACAACCATTAGATCTCGAAAATTAAACGATTGAGATGAGGTCCTTCCTTACGCCCGTGCGGTGGCATTTTTATAATTACTTCAAAACCTAATACCCCCGTACGTTCTCACTCATAACTTGCCGTGTTTATATTTGTTTCTCCCCTTCCTTGTGCCGCCTCCTTCGTTTCTCTCCCATCATCATCGTCAAAATTATGTTCTTCTTCTCCGATGAGTTTGTTGGCGAGTTCCAGCGTATCGCCATCGATCTCATCCGGCACCGATCACTGTTTATTTTGCCTCGTGTATCACTTTTTTTTTTTGCTTTGGATCGAATTCAATGGAAATTGGTACAACTCCGACGATTAATCCTCCTCTTTATCGGCAAAACTCTCTCATCTCCTTCAATTAATTTCGCCGGCGATTAATTCCATTTCACTCTCCTGCATCACTCTCCGGCGATTACTACACAAATAAGTTAATGAATCACTGTTGTGTTGACCTCTATTCTCATCCCCATTCTTCTCTACGTTGATTTTTCTGGTGATCACCATGCTTTTTATGAATAAATTCAATGAAAACTCTGATTCGTCAATTGATAACACTGATTCATTAAACGATAATATTGATCCACCAAAAAATCAAAATTTAACAGTAATAGAGAAAGACAATATTGATCTATAAAATTTTAACACTGATTCATCAAAATTAACTCTGATCCATCAAATTTAACACTGATCCATCAAAATTTAATACTGATTCATCAAAATTTTTACTGATCCATCAATTTTTTATCGTAAATTGACGAAAATGCCCTTTTTTCGAACCAAATATTATAAAAATGTCACTACATTTTTGAATAACAGATTTTTACCCTATATAATCTCGGACGTTAATTTTCATAGATCTAGCGGTTAAAATTAGTACCTACTAATTTGGCTACTAACTTTCTTTAGCGACTAACTGTAAGTCGCTATTTTAAAAGTCAGTCGCTATATAGCGATTGTCGCTATTCAGTCAGTCACTATACTCAGATTTTCTAGTAGTGTTAGCTTCCTATATATATATCACCTTCCTTTTTTTTTTTTTAATCTAATATAACATACAAAGTTTTTATAGTAGTGTTAGTTCTCCATATTTGGGTGGGGTGGCTCAATGGTAGAAATCGAGTCTAGATTTTATGAAATGCAACATTGACACTGGATTGTTCGATGTTAAAGGGGCTATGGAGTAGGGGTGATCTGATTCGATGTGGTTTTTGTCACTTTTGATCAAAATTACAATCAAATAAAAAGTTCAATTTTATCATTTTTCAAAATCGAAAGCAACTCGAGAACATGAAAAACCGATTCCTTGATTTTATATTTTTTGGTTTGATTTTTATAAACTTTCGATTTTCAAGAAAAAAAACTATGTAATTTTCCAATTTCAATAGGTGATAGAACAAATCTATAGAGTAGAGATTTTCAATCATAAAAAAAAGAAATTTTATGATTCAATTTATAAAATTACAGTGAACATAATTGTATATTATGGAATTTGAAAATCGGAAAAATCAAAAATAAAATAAAAAGAGTGAAAATTCATATAAATATAATAATTAATATTATAAAATATAAATGCATTGATAATATAAGTGTACATAAGTAATTAACTAAGTACAACAAAAATAAATATATAGTAGTTGTATAATCTCAGTTCGATTTGGTCCTAAAAGTGCAATATCGCGGCTAAATCGGAACCAACTCAATATTCTCGGTTTTGATAGTACTGGAAATCGAAACTAAATCAATACATTGATTAAATTTTTTTTCGATCAGTTTGAGTCGATTTTATATTTTTTTTGGCTCAACCCTCTATGGGGTTTGGCTGCATCCTCGGGGTTGATTCAGAGTATGTAATTAGGGTTGCTAGCTCAAAACTGATGGGGGAGGTTTGAGCCCAAAACGATTGATCAAGGCTATTAGTTTTCGGGAAGCGCTTAGGTGGCACAAAGAGAATGGTTTCGTAACGAAAATTTTCTTTTAAACGGGATTTTAAAATTGTGGCAAATGCGATCAACTTATACAGAGGTGATTCTTCGTTGTTCGAAATATTATAGGAGATTGTCAATCTCTTCCGAAAGAGTTCTCAAATTAAAGGGTGATTGATCATGTTAAACGTTGAGCAAACTATGCAGCAAGTACTTTGACATTGTATTCTTTTTTTCTTATCTTATGTATATATACAAAAGTCAGTACTAAGATATATTTTATTATTATTTCTTTTACCCATAGATAAATATTTTATATTTTAAATTAATTTTATTAAAATTGATCAAAATTTTATGAAATATTGACTTGCTATTATTAAATAATTAAAAAAAGTTATTAAAATTTACATGATAATTTTATCAAAAATATATACACATATGTTAAATGTTATAAGGATTCAGGTGGTCAATCTCAACGGATTGAAACTGAAAATATAATATGCTGTTATTATTGTAATTATGTAAAAGAATAAATTATTTAAATATAAAAAAAATAAATAATACGCTCACAATTTTATCAAGCAAGCTTTCACTTGGCTAATATTTGTCGAAAAGTAAAACATTTTGAATAATGTGAAAAGAACACAAGTTGGATAAATGATAATGCACCTCCATATATATTAGAAATTAGAAGCATTTTCGGTCTTATTCACGTGCCCTTAACTGTATTTGATAACAACGTTCTAACTGCTAAAAGTGTATGAAACAAAAATGGTCAACAGCAATGCGAGATCACAAAAAAAAAAAAAGAAAGGATTTTTGGGTTTCTAATTAGGCGTCTAATCAGTGATTGATTTTTAATTTAGGTTTAGATCAGAAAAATAATATATAATAATTTTTATTAATACTCCTTTCATTCTATAATAGTTAATTTTTAGAAGTTAATTGTTCCAAAATAGTTGTCTTTTTAAAAATTTATGCTCTATTTTTTCAAAATAGCCCTTTATTTTCAAAATATTAATGAATGAAGAATTTGAAAATACTTTTAACAGAAGAGTAGTAATTGAAAGGCAAAACTGAAATAATAAAAAATACTTAAATAAATTTTAATTTATGTGCTTCATTTTAAAAAGTCCACTATTATGGAACGGAGGGAATATAATATAATATTTTATTAAAGTTAAAACTAAAAAATAAGAAAAAAGTCGAGAAAATAATAAATTCATTAAAAATTAAAAATAATAACAACTCATCTCATATTCGTAATATAATTCTTAATAAGATATAAAATTATCATTAAATACTTAGATTTTCAAACTAAATAATATTTGAAATCATGCTATTTTGTAATTCAAAATTTTATTCAGCTGTTTATTACTATTACTTTAGTTTGATTTTAAATATATTTTTTATAATATATCATTATTATGAATAAAATAAAATAAAATGGAGGGAGTACCGCGCATAATCACGCGGTCGGTAGCCCGGAGGTACAAAAGTGAATATGACCGTTCCCAGTTGAGGATTCAGACACCTGACCTGACCGGACCGGACCTGTTCCTTAACCTACTAGAAAAACCGAAACAGAGGGAGAATAGAAATTATATGGATCTAGGTGCTCCTAGCAAGGAGCATTCGAGACATAATATTTATTTTAATATTTTATTTATTTATTTTTTATAATTAAATATTTATTTTACTGTTCTTATGGTTATTATTAATTTTCAGTAATAATAATAAAAATAAATATTTAATTTAAAAAAAAATAAATAACTTTATAAAATAAATATTTTATATAAAATGCTCCTAAGAACCGTATACCATCGAGAGAGAGAGAGAGAGTCTTTATTTATCCCCATGTTCCTACATGGCGGAAACTTCGAACAAACGGATCATAACTGAACCCCCTCCCAAAAACTCTGCTTAAACCCATCTTTCTTTGTCTTAACTTAATTGGACGCGTTGAAAAAGACTTTGAATTTCTCGTCACTTTCCTCTCTCCCATTTCATTCTCTCTCTCTAAAATCAGACTAATCCCCACCTAATCCCGTTACCAATATATAATAATTATGTGGGTTTCTTTCTCCATCAATTCTTATAATTGATTGAAAATAATTACGTGAATTTCCGCACTAAATCTTTGAAAGAGTGCAGGTGGGACATTGTTTATAATTGAGCAGGTGATGAACCCTCCTGGTTTGATTCCAATTCTCATTATAAATTGTCAGGAGGTAAAACCATACACGTTCTTAATTTCTGATTCCCCCCTCCCTCCATCTTTAACGAGAATTTGCTTTGAAAAGGGTATCAACTCACATATATGGCTAGAGATTTATACAATCGGAGCCGGAATTTTCTGGTTCAAAGGTATGAATCTGCACCTGCTTTTGATATTTGAGTGTGTTTTTTCACAGTATATTAGACTTCTTTTGTGTTCTGTATGTATGGGTGTTGGAGATGGAGGAAATAGAGTGGATATATTTTTTAGTTTACTGTCAGGAAGATTGATTGTATCAATTTATAACATTTAATTATGCTGAAACCAAGTTTGATGAACCATTAATGGAAAAAAAAAAACTCTTACCTTTTTTTCTTTTGAAATTCCTTCATATTTTCCTATTTCCTATAATCTTCTGAAGTGCTTTGTTAATTATGCTTTTTATTTCGATGAAACCATAGACTGTAGTTTCAACTTTCCTTACGTTGAAGAGAGTAAAATTCTATTTTGATGACTATTATGGTTATTTTTTCTTGTGAATTTCAGGTTTCTTTACACGTTTTTCATTTGATCGGTACATATTTGATCCCCTGAATTTGGGTTGGGGGGGGGGGGACGAGGTTTTTTGTTAAATTCTACTCCATTTTGAGAACTTTGTTAATCAGTTTATGGCGTGATCATACCATATACCACAACTAGAAAAATTAGCTTTGTATGTTGTCCAATTTCTTATGCCTCTTCAATTGTACGAGATCCTGCATAACTTTCTTTTATATTTGTTGAGCAATTGATACCCTTAAAGTTAAAGTAACCATCATACAATTAAAACAATTTGTAAATAGTACTGAACTGGATTTTTTATTTGTTCATTATCAATGGGCTCACAGTTGCGACAGTTGTACAATTTGCATTGACAACTTGATGAGCTCTCTATATCCTCAAACTCAGTGCTAACATTTATAGCCTTCTTGTAGTCATGGAACAGTAGTGGATGATTCCAAAGCTGATAGTGTTCTAAAGGAATTCCTTATTCCTGATTACATACTTCTACCTGGACTGGAAATTAAAGAAACGTACCACATTCCCGATTGTCCTGTCGTAGTCTTTATCAATTCTAGAAGTGGTGGACAGCTCGGAGGAGAACTTCTAATAGCATATCGTGAACTTCTAAATGAAAACCAGGTTTCTTCTTACTTCACATTCATTTGAACTAGTAAGCAAACTGGTTTTGATTATGGGTGCTCTTGTTTCTTAATTATTTTAAAGCTAAAATGTCTGATTTTCAGGTATTTGATTTGGGAGAGAAAACTCCTGACAAGGTTCTACACCATCTATATAGCAATTTGGAGAAGCACAAACGAAGTGGAGATAGCTTGGCGCCTGAAATACAGAAAAGACTGAGAATTATAGTGAGTGTATTTAGTAACTCAACAATCTCTCTCTTGTCATCATGTAGTATATCTAACACATATCGAGTTTATCAGGTTGCAGGCGGGGATGGCACTGCTGGATGGATCCTTGGAGTAATCTGTGACCTCAAACTTGCTCAACCACCACCAGTTGCTACAGTGCCACTAGGAACTGGAAATAATCTTCCATTTTCATTTGGTTGGGTAGGATACATATTATTTCATGGTTTCTAATTGTTCAAGTCAAATCATGATGGTGGTTTTGGGTCAACTGCACAGTTGTCGATTCTTAAACAGCAGTGCTGAAAATTCTATATTGCACTCTTATTACTTGGTCCTTACTTCCTACTTTTTGCTCCTCTAGTGTTTGTGCCTATTTTAAGTTAATTGAGATTCCTTAACATGGATTGAAGTACTCTTCTATCGCCATTTCTGTTATGTTATTTCAATAAGATGCATATAGTGATGGCCTCCTTACACGAGAACTCCAGAAGAAAATTACTTATGTATTTTGCAAATTTGTAGGGTAGGAAAAATCCAGGCACAAACCTTCAATCCGTGAAGGCGTTCTTACATCAAGTACGGAATGCAAAGGAGATGAAGATTGACAGGTAACCATCTCTTTCAAGTACCGACTTAGCAATACATGTGAATAGCCACTTTAGCGAATGAATTGGTATCAAAGAGTAAAATGCTCTAAGGTTTTTCTTTAGTATATTTAGTTGGCATATCAATATTCCTTATGCACTTCTCAGCGGGAATCCTTTTTTTCGTACTTTTAGTTGGCATATTCTCATGCGGATGAGGGCTCCAAAGGAAGGCGCTTGTGATCCTATTGCTCCTCTAAAACTGCCAGATTCTTTGCATGCATTTAACCGCATTTCACAATCAGACACGTCTAGCAAGGTATTGCTTTCTCCATCTTCTTACTATTCTTCCCCTTGTAGTATTCATTTACTATTTGCATGCTTTTCTATTTGAACTATACCTTCTGTGAAGCTGGATGATGTGCTTATAAACAGCAACGGAAGCTTATAACATGTACCTTCTCTGGCTTGAAAGTCACCCCTCCCACTCTTCTGCCAGATTTTGATGCCAATGATCAATTCAGTTGGTGCTTAATGCTTATCAATGGTGCTAACACCCATGAACCCGCATCCCATTGTGAGAACCCCCGTTCGAACGAAACATCCTTACGAAAGAAATTGGATTCGTTTCAATATTTTCGGGTCCTCCTAGTGACTCCTCATTTATTGAGAAAATGAGAGTC
>JAOWAN010076941.1:0-10821 GCA_028566635.1 Lobelia cardinalis
TTCTCATACACACTTTCTAGCCCCCCAAACTCTCCCGTGAATTATCTTGCTTCTTGGTGAACTTGAGTCTTACTCTCACGTCGGATCTTGTTTGGTAGGGCCAACCCCCTACCTCATAGTAACGGTGTTGTTTTGCAGGTCCTGTTGCTGCCCAATTCAACAACCTTTAACCATCGCAGTGCTCATCAAGATCACAGGAAAAAACGTACATCATCAGTAGTATCATTCATGTGTAAGGAAGATGAAAAGCTCCAGAAGTCCTATAAATTGTTGTGTACTTGAGCCATTTTAAATCAAGAAAACAAGTTGAGTGTTCTCATCATTGTGTGAATTTTCTTCTCTCCCTTAAACACTTGTGTGTGTGTCTTCAAAATTATTTAACAAACTGGTATCAGAGATGATCCAAATTGCTGGGGTAATGCCTGCGACTGGTATGTTTCCATTCCAATTCCCTCGCCTTATTCAAGACAACTTCGACAATTGGTGTATTCGAATAAAGGCGTTGCTCGGAGCACATGATGTTTGGGAGATGGTCGATAGAGGTTATATAGAGGTAGAGGATGAAACTAGCTTGACTCAGAACCAAAGGGAAGGTTTGATCAGGTCCAGAAAGAAGGACCAGCAAGCTCTCACACTCATTCATCAAGCATTGGATGATGCCATGTTTGAAAAAGTTGCTAATGTGACCACCGCAAGACAGGCGTGGGAGATTCTTCGAGCATCTCGTGGAGGTGTTGAAAAGATGAAGAAGATTCATCTCCAAACTCTGAAGGGAGATTTAAAACTCTTGAACAGAATGATTTTGAGTCAATCTCAAATTATTTTACAAGAAATACAGTGATCGTCAACCAAATGAAGAGAAATGACGAGGACGTTCAAGATAGTCGTATTCTTGAGAAAATTCTTCGCTCCTTGGTGCCTAAGTTTGAGCATATCGTTGTGGCAATTGAAGAGTCGAAGGACTTGGAAAGGATGACAATTGATGAGCTTGAAGGCTCATTACAAGCTCATGAAGATCGACTGCAAAAGAAGAAAGGAGAAACTATTGAGAACGTTTTACAAGAAAAGCTATCTCTAAATGACAAAGTGGATGCTCGAGACAAAAATCCAAGGAATCAAAGAGGCAACAAAAGAGGAAGAGGTCGCGGAAGTAGTCGTGGTAGAAGTTATTGCAATTTTCCAGAATCTCGACCTAGTTCTCAAAGTGGACGTGGAAAAGGAAAAGAAAGAGGAAGAGAAAGAGCGAGCATCTCAAGAAGTAACGATCGAAGGTACGATAAGTCACAAGTAGAGTGATATAATTGTCATGAGTATTGTCACTTTTCCTATGAAGCAGCAACCAGGATCAAGAAGCAAACCTTGTCGAAGAGGTGGAGGAATATATAGAGCCTACTTTGCTTATGGCACTCCAAGAAGATGTCAAAGAAGAGAAGCAAATATGGTATCTTGATAATGGTGCCAGTAACATTTGTGTGGAGACAAAAATAAATTTGTGGAGCTCAATGAAATGCATGATAGAAAAATCACTTTTAGGGATTCCTCCAAAATTCCAATCAAAGGAAAGGGCTCCATTCTCTTTCGTTTAAATAATGGAGAGCAAAGACTGGTTTCGGATGTGTACTATGACCGAACTTAAAGAGTAACATCTTGAGTTTGGGACAGTTTATGGAGAACGGCTATGAAGTTCACATGAGAGATCGGTCACTATTCTTAAGAGATCAAAGCGAAAGTCTTATTGCCAAGGTACCAATGTCTCACAATCGACTCTTTACTTTAACTCTCCAACATGATGTACCCATGTGTTTAAAGGCTTGCACTCAAGATCTCTCCTGGTTATGGCATACGAGGTTTGGGCACTTACATTTTGGAGGGCTAAAATTGCTAAAACAAAAGAACATGGTGCAAGGAATCCCACCCATAGATCATCCCGAGAAACTTTATGAGGGGCGTCTCTTCAAAAAGCAAGCTCGGAAGAGTTTCCGGAAAGAAGCCACAACAAGATCGATGAAAGCTTTAGAGCTTATACACACCGATATTTGTGGACCAATCCAACCATCCTCTCATGGTAACAGTCGTTATTTTCAGTTGTTCATTGATGATTTCAGCCGAAAAATATGGGTTTATTTTTTAAAGCAAAAATCAGATGCTTTTGGTACATTTAGAAAGTTTAAGGCACTTGTGGAAAAGCAAAGTGATTGTTCTATCAAAGCTTTATGCTCGGATAGAGGAGGAGAATTTTTATCTAATGAATTCATTGATTTCTATGAGAAAATGACATTCGACGTCCTCTAACAGTCCCTAGAACATCGCAGCAAAATGGGGTTTCTGAGAGAAAAAATCGGTCCATTCTTAACACGGCGAGAAGCATGTTAAAGTCCAAGAAGAAGCCCAAAGAATTATGGGCAGAAGCTGTTGCTTGTTCTATTTATTTGTCGAATCGAAGTCCAACGAAGAGTGTGAAGAATGTAACTCCTCAAGAAGCTTGGAGTGGGAGAAAGCCAAGTGTCTCTCATTTACGTGTTTTTGGAAGTCTTGCCTATGCTCATGTTTTGGATCAGCAGAGGTCAAAGCTAGATGACAAGAGTGAAAGGTATGTATTCATCGGCTATAGGGCTGTAAATGAGTCGAATCGAGTCGAAATTTTACGAATTCGAGTCGAGCTTTTCACTTTTTTTTTACGAGTTGAACTTTCACGAATTTGAGTCGACCCTAAAATAAATGAGCTTGGCTTGGCTCGTGACGGACTCGCAAGCTACTCGCGAGCATTCGCGAGTCATGCATTTTATAGACTTGACGAATTTTTTAACGGTTCTTGACAAATCATCGCAAAAATTACCCAATTGAGATATGGGCCAAAAGGCCCAAGTTCAAACTCTTGCACTGTTGCACCCTAAAACCCACCGTCACACACAAACAGCCTCTCGATCTGTGAACTTTTAGGAGAACAGCTTTACCATAACTGTATTTGAAGACCGTTTTCCCTGTATCGAATCTGTAAGTGCTGCCGGGGTAGCCTGAGCATTGTTAAGACTTGAGACCTCATCCTCATGTTAGTCACTGGTATTTTAATGAATCGAGCCTTAATGAGTCAAGCCATTTACGAGTCCTTAACGAGCCGGCTCGCGAGCCTTGCAAGACAAGTCGAGTCGGAGTCGCAAAATATGACGAGCCTGAAAATTGAGCTTGGCTTGGCTTGGCTCATGAAAGCCGTGCGAATCGAGTCGAGACGGATCCAAACGATTCGAACCAAATCGAATCCACGAGTTGGCTTGGTTTGTTTACGGCCCTACTTCCGGTGAAGGCTTTTGGTACTTCTGAATAAAGATTTATGATGAATGTTTCTAGTGCTTCTGAATAAAGGCTTCCGGAGAAGCCTTTTGGTGAAGGTGTCTGAATAAAGTCGGTGGACGCTACTAGTCTATTGTATTAGTGTGAGGATTAGTATAGAGGATCTAATCTAAGAGGTAGTTATTTCCCTCCTTATTTAAATAGCCGTACACTCTGTATTTTTCAAGTAGCTTTTCTTTTATGATTTTATTGATACTTTGTACTCATCAATCTGTGACTTAAGGATTTCCATTGAATCAATTTGATCATTCAATTAATTTTTGATTGATCTTTCAAAACTTTAATAAATTTTGAAATAATTAAGTTACACTTTGTAACTTTTTAAAATGCAACGTATTTATATGCGAGTTTCAAAAGGATGCATTTTAAAACTCACTTTTATTCAAATATCGTATATGTACTTTTGGCAAAATACTGTAGAAGACAAGCTCTTATATAGCTCCACATAGTTAAAAACATGTTGCATTTACTCCACATAGTTAAAAACATGTTGCATATGCTTACGAGTATTTGGTAAAAAGTTATAGTTCATTGGTAAATTACTATAACCTTTTGGTAAATTATTATAATTCAATTTTTATATCATCGCAACAGTTCATTTTAAGATAATATGATAATTGTACTATAACAATTTATCAAAAGGTTATAATAATTTACCAATAAATTATAATGTTTTACTAAATACTCGTAAGCGTCCGCATACGTCCGCACGCTAGCAATTTCGTTACTCCATTGCATAAAAGTTGTTTCCAACTATGAACATGTACAACAAAAAAACAGGTGCATTTTGCTCGCATGTCCTTTGTCAAATTTGCTTTCTATAAGAAGTAGAACAACAATTGTAATAATCACTCTTTTCATTTCATCTTTTTAAGGATAATAAATGAACCTTTTTTGGGATAGAATAAATACAAGAGGGTTTAAACAAAAGAAGAAAATACAATCGAGAGTTCATGTGTTATAATTGTAAATATTACTACTGAAAAGTAACAGAAGTCAAAGTCCATATCCTCCTCTCTGTCTGTCTCTAGTGTCAATAAGAAGCGGTCTTCTGAGTCTCTCAGAGAAAAGCCGGCCACACCACACCAGTACACCCATTCCTCTCTTCCCCCTCCCCCCGCACTTCCTCACTCCATATGCCTATCCCTCATTCCCTCTCCTTTCATTTTCTCTTCTGTTCATGCATGTTTTGAATTATAATAATACTCAACCGTGAAAATAATATTTTTTTTTCCATTTGTACCCTTTTTAAATTTTTAATATTAATGTAATAGTTGAATATTTTATAAGGTTAATATAGTAAAATATTTTATAATTTTATTGCTTCAATCATTTCCTTGCTACCTGTGAAAATGAACAGTTAAAAAAGAATGGATGGAGTACTAGTTACTTCACTGGAGCCAGCTGCATAAGATGTTTGAGTTAAACAATTTCAAAACCAAACCACTACAAACCAAAAAGAGAGAAAACAAAACACCCAAAACTCAAGTAGTTGGAATTGCAAGAATAATTTGCATTTTGACTAATCATAATTCTTAAAAGAAGAATCAAACTTAGCACAACTAAATCCCACACTTTTGTCAATAATTCCCTTTCCACTCAGGTTCATGGAATTGGAATCCTTCCCCCCATGCACCATCCCTTTCCAATGAAGAATCATTCCACAAACCTCCTTAAAAGTTAAAAAAATTAAATTTTCAACCAAAAATAATAATAAAAATAAACATTTGCCTGCACATTTTAAAATTCCATAACCATTTTTTTTTTCTTTTCACTGCTAAGGTGTGACTGTCTGCGGAGGTGTCCGTGCCTCGGGTGGAGGAGTGTGTCCACCGGAACCTTTTGATGGGTCATCCGACGATTGCCTCAACCCATCATCGGTCTCTCCCCGATTCACATCCTCCATCATTCTCACCACTTCCTGCATTGCTGGCCGCTGATCCGGCACGGTTGCAACACATGCCATTGCTATTTGCAACAACTGAACCATCTCCTCCTCGATATTTTGATACCTCATCAACTCCACATCAAACACTTCCGCCGTCCATTCCTCTCTCACCACAGATTGCACCCACCGCGGCAAATCAATACCTTCTTCCCCCAATGAGGCCTGATTTGGAGCCTTACCCGTTAACAGCTCCAACAACAGCACCCCAAAGCTGTAGACATCAGACTTGTATGTGACTTTCCGGGTCTCCACCACTTCGGGAGCCCGATAACCGGCCACCCGGTGATTAGGCGGGTTAGATCCGTTGAAGAGCGGGTTGAGACCAAAGTCGGACACGCTGGCATCCTGGTTGTCTTGACGGAGAAGGACATTGGACGATTTAATGTTGCCGTGGACCACTTTTCCCGACACGTGTAGGTGAGCAATCCCTCTTGCGGCACTCAACGCAATTTTCATCCGGTGGTCCCAGTCAAGAGGTGTACGGCCCGAGCCTCTGCTTCCTGTACAGTTGAAACAAGGTCACCACAGGTCATCCCGGTCATCCAGTAAAGTAGGAGTGTGGTAGTAGACTGACAAAGTGGTACAGTATAGGGCCATGTGATGGATGGAAATGTTACGATGATGCTTTCTGAAAAATGTCAATAAATGCCCCTCTATTTTGTGGAAGATGATCACAAATCAGACAGTGAGAGGGGGTAAAGTAGGGAAAGTGCAAAAAACCTTGTCACAGCAGTGGAGAAAGAAAAAGAAATTGTCCTTGTTTGGACTTTGGATTGTCTGTAATATGTACACCTACTACTTTTTTAATAAGTTGTTAATTTTTTTATTTTAAAAAAAAACAATTATATATTGTGGGGCAAAATTTTTGGCATATGTGTATCTTAACAAGAGCTTAATGTACTAATTAACAATTTAGCTTATCAATGGGGACCTAAAAAATTTTGATGCATATTTCATTTATGTGTTATATTCATCATCATCTCCATTCATGAAGATTGGCCAATAAAGTAACCATTTTTGGGTACAAGGTTAACAACATAAATTAACCACCAGAGTCTGTCATGATTACAATTTCAATTCAATCAAACAAATTAAGATGCTGGGAGATCAACGGCAAATTGGTTAAAGAAATTGGAGAGCTAATTTGCGACTATCATTGAGAAAGTATTATGGGACGCATGTTGGTTGGTAATGAATCATGCTAGCCAGTTTCTTACGTTTGTTTACACACCAATCTCTCCTCCAACCGAGTCCGATCATATATTGTCTCTCTCTCTCTCTCTCTCTCTTTCTACATGTTTTTAAATCTTCATTTTTAAAAATTGACCCTAAACTCTAAAATTTAGAATTTAAATATCGTTTTTAAAAGACGGGAAATACTTTTTTTTTTTTATTATTATTATTCCAAAGGGCTTGAGAAGGGATCAAACGTTTAAAAGGAAATAAATAAGATGTCATTTTGGCCAGAAATTAAATTCCGATTCTACTAGAAAAATCTACTTATGCTTCAACCAACAATACCCTATTTATTGATTTCTAAGTTAGACTGCACGCACCTCAACTAAAAATTTGCTCCCTCAATACTACTATATTAGTGTCACAATTTGTTTAGAATATCGTGATTTTATTTATCAGCAGCATGATGAATTCGTGATATTTTATTTTAGCACGTAGTGTATAAATTAACAACAAATGACGAGAATTACTAGTAGTATCAACGAGGGGAGTATAAAAGCGAACCTCATATTGTACTGCTACTATACGGATTACGGAGGAGGGTTCACTTTTCTAAAATCAAAAATAAACATTCAATTATGAATACAACATTTTTCAATTTTTTTTTTTTTTAAAGAGAGAGACAATCCTTGTTAAGAGTATAAAGCGCTACATATACCAACTGACTGCGTATTGTACCCAAGAAAAAGAAAGAGGGAAAAAAGTGGACCTCATTGAATTAAAAATTTAAAAAAAAAAAAAAAGCTAAACGGGGCAGGAAAGGATGCGCATATCACGCCAACACTCGCAAGAATGTTTCATTCATTCATCATATTCATACCTCCCCTCCAGCAATTAAAGCACCAAAAAATATAAATTCCGCATTCCAGGCAGCCCTTTTTTAGCAACGTACTATTAATTCTTTTTTTTTTTTTTTAAAGTACTGTACGTGTACTACCCTGAGAACTGAAACAAACGGAGTATTTACGGTATGAAAATACCGTACACTTGAATAAATGCTGTATTCTCAATCATAGAAATTCAAGAATTTCATTTACTTCCCCACCCCCAAAAAAAGAAAAAAAATGCAAGAAACAGGGACGAATCAAAAGATTATTTACGGTCAATGATAGAGAAGAGAGGAGGGATATGATTATGATTGATGGGTATGTATACGTACCGTGAAGAAGGGCCGATAAGCTGCCGGCGGGCATGTAATCGGAGACCAACAATTTCTCATCCTTGGAGAAGTAAAATGCCCTCAACGGTACCACATTCTCGTGCTTTATCTTCCCCAAGCTCTCCATCTGCATTTCGAATTCCTTCTTTGTGACCACCACATCCTTCAGCCTTTTCACCACCACAGTTGTCCCTTCCTCCAGCACCGCCTTGTACGACGTCCCCACGCTCCCTTTCCCCAACACCTCTGCCGACGCCCTCAACAGATCCTCCAAATCGAAGTTGTATACCCCGCCCTCGAAGAACACTAGTTTGTTCCTGTCTCCCGCCTCCGCAGACCCACCCGTCAGGTCATCTTTGGACGACGACGTTCCCGCCTCCGCCGCGCCCACTGACCTAGCTGCGGCCGCCGGCTTTGGGGGTTTCGGGGATTGAGTGCGCTGTCGGCGCCGCCGCAGACACAGGAGTAGGATGAGTAAGAGGAGGAACAGGAATAGTGCCGAGCCGACTGCTATGGCTATGATGGCCGCTGTTGACAGCTTTCTGGATTTCTTGTGCGTCTGTTTCGGGGGCGTTGAGGAAGGGGATGGGGCTTCGGGGGGAAAAAATGATGCGTTGCAAGGTGGTAAGGGCCCACCGCAGAGGTTTATGTTTCCGGTGAATGCGGCTGCAGGGAAGCTCGATAGGGACGCGGGGATTGAGCCGTTGAGATTGTTGTTCGACACGTTGAACGAAACCAGGTTGCCTAGACTGATGCTGGGGAGTGCGCCTGAGAAGTTGTTGTTCTCCAAGAAAAGACCGGTCAAATGAGTGAGGTTGTTGACCGAGAACGGGATTCTCCCGGATAACTGATTAGTGGAGAGATCCAGGCGGACCAGCCGAGTTAAGTCGGTCAGATGAGTCGGAAACTCGCCGGAGAACGCGTTGTCTTGGAGAAAGAGGCTGCGGAGGTGCTCCAGGTTGGAGAAATCCGACGGAATTTCTCCAATGAGCCGATTGGAGCGAAGACTCAGGACGCGGAGCTGGGTGAGCGTGCCTAGGGTTCCGGAGGGGATTCGTCCAACTAAGCCGACGCCGGGGAGGCGGAGGGCGGTGACAGAGGAGTTGGCAGCGCCGTCGCAGGTGACGCCGACCCAGTTGCAGGCGGAGTCGGAGGCGTTCCATTGGATGCGGTTCTCGTGTGGGGTCTGGGAAATGAAGGCGAGGAGCGCTTGCTTCTCCTGAGTCGTCTCCGAGTCAACTCGCGAACTCAGCAAAAATGTTAGAAGTAGGACAGCAGATGCTACAAAACCACCGGAATTGAAAAACCCAGCCATTGAATTTGCTTTTTCTAGTTGCCAAGTAACTCCGAAAGGAACCCAGAACTCAACATTCGCCGGCGAGAAGCCATTTTAGAGGGAGAAGAAGAGGATATAAAGAGAGGAAGAAAACAGTAATCACGAGGAGAGAGAGAGAGAGAGGATGGGGAATAAAAAAAAAAAGGAGGGGGGGAAGTGAAAAACAGGAGTGAAGTGAGCTGGCAGAAAAAACGTTTTTAGTAGGAGTAGTATTAGGATGTTTTAATTACGGTCATTTCTGCTTTAAACAACGTTATTATGGGTTGCTAATATGGGTATTATTATTATTACTGGCTTTGACTTGTGCGTGAATATTAATACTACTACTAGTAGAAGACAGTAAGATAAAACGGCTGCGTATAGGTGTAGGCGGAAGCAAGAAAGAGCTCCCTCCAATCCAAATGGCTTTTGGGAGGATCCGTTTTGTAAGTTGGCCGTTTGTTCTAGTTCTACAATTAATGATTACTCTCCCGTTTTGTTATAATTATATGAAAGTAGTAGTAAGTAATACTTTCTGCGCTTTGTTTGTTTTAATTATTTATGATAAGATATATTGCCAAAAAAATAAAGTAAAAGAAGTAAAAATATTATTATTATTGATAATTAAAATAAAATAAAATTAATATTTTTTTATAATTAAAATGGACACTAGAGGAACAATAAATTAACATTTTAATATAATTTTTAAATATCATATTAATTATTTAATTTTATAATTAAAATGGACAATGGAGCAACAACGACATAAATGTCTTGCACCGATCACCTGTATTTGATGATATGCTTAAAGGAATTGCTCCAAAGGTAAATTTTATGGTTAATTGTAACTCATATACTTCAGGATATTATTTAACTAACGAAATTTATCCTGAATATTCAACATTTGTGAAATCAATCCCACGTCTTATGGGTGTCAAACGTAAGTTATTCGCAGAACGTCAAGAATCATTTCATAAAGATGTTGAACGCGCGTTTGGAGTTTTACAAACTCGTTTCGCAATCATCCGTGGCCCAGCACGATATTGGCATCCGTCAGATCTCGGTAACATCATTAGAGTGTGCATCATCATGCACAATATGATAGTTGAAGACGAGCGACACACTTATACCAACTATTGTGACATTTTTGCATTTGATGGAGTTAATAATACGTCTTTCCAACCGAATTTGAGCCAATCGATTTTGCCTGAGTATGCCAATTATGTGAAAAATTATATTCAAAATTCGATTACACTTCGTAACAAATTAATTTATCGACAACCACAAGCGGATTTAACTGAGCATGCTTGGCATTTCAATAATAGTGAATAGTTTTATTTATATTTGAATTTCATATATCGAATTATCTATGCAAATGTGTGTATTAATTTTATTTTGTTTTATTACTATTGTATTTTTAAGTTTTTTTAATTATTAATGTAATAATTTTTTTTCAACTATCTTTAATTTGACTAAATAATTTATTCATATATTTTTAATTTATTTTTAATATTTTATAATAATAGATATATTAATTTTTTATATTAAATATTTTTTATTGTCTAATAAATTACGTAAATCAAATGTAGTATCCCGCTAAAAAGAAAAAAAAAATTGAGATTAAGACTTCGACATCGACCTTGCCCCGAGATAACTTAAAAGATGTAAATTGTAAAATACTAGTGGATGCCCGTGCCCGAGGGCACGGCGCCCAAAAATATTAATAATTAAAAGTACGAAAATTATTAATTCTCAAAAAATTTACGAAAATTATTCAAATATTTATGTGAAATACAACATTCATATTACATTTAT
>JAOWAN010076981.1:0-10815 GCA_028566635.1 Lobelia cardinalis
GAGAGAGAGAGAGAGAGAGAGAGAGAGAGAGAGAGAGAGAGAGAGAGAGAGAGAGAGAGAGAGAGAGAGACGAGCAAAATCTCCGCTTCAACAAATTAAGTAATATGCTACATCCGGCATCGTGCAATAACCCAATTCGAGAGTTCTTCCAAGCCCGCCACCAAATCAAACTCGAAAACCAAACCCTCGCCGCCGCCACCGAATCCTCCAGATCTATATATCCTCTTAGGCTTTTCGATGTGAGGGCCGCCAGAGTTAATGTGGCACCACCGCCTGCTCCAACAAGAACTAGTAGATCAAGAAGATGATGTCAAAGAAGGGCTTAGCTTGAAATCTTCTGCCCCCATTTGTTTGTTTTGTCCACAGTTGGAGGAAGAAGGTGGCGAGGTAGGAGGACGGGGCTGAGGAAGACGATGGGGGTGGGGGTGGGTAGCTGAGGAGAGAGGGGGTGAGGGGGAGGGGGAGAGACGGGGTCGGGGTTAGGGAGGGCTATGATTTTTTCTTTGTTTTTTGTTTTTGATATAATTCAATTAAAACCCTGAAGTTTACTCGGAAGCATAATTACAAAACAATCCTTAGAAAACTCACGTGTTATGCACGCGAGTTGAATTTCGTTACATTTCTAACAAATCCGTCAAAAAAACTCTATTTCGAAACAAAAATGTAACGTTAGGGCCTATTACGAAATTTCTGAAACCGAGGAACTTGTTTCGAAATCCCATGAAAACTTTAGGGTCTAAAATGAAATTAACCCTAGTTTAATTTGTATAATTTAATAATAAATATGTAACTAATTAAAATTATTAAACGAATATGATAAAATAATAATTTTATCAATTGTATAACCATTGTGGTAACATATCTGTTTTCATTACATTTAGTTCAAAACAAAATTATCCAAATAAATTTAATTTAATTCAATTGTTTTAAGAACAAAAATTCTTACATTTCAATTTTTAAGAATATTTTTTTAAGGGCAATATATAATTCTTATTTAATTCAATTTGAAAAAAAGAATAAAAAAGAAAAAAGAGTAGGCAATCTGGGCAGAAAATGTGCGCTTGGGAGTATATACGGAGATAAAGAAAAAGGGGAAGGTGTTTGGGTTGGGGGGATATTAGCTGTGGAGTGGTCAATTGAAAAGATTGAAGCTCAGTAATAGTTCAATGGTGGACGCGTATTGTGTTTTAATTTGGGAAAAACAAACTCACCCTGATGTGCGAAAAAGGATATCAGCCGTCTGATTTGGTGAGGTTAAAACAAGGAAAAAAGGGTCCGTGATATATCACCGTTTACTATAAATTTTATTCATGAAGTTAAAGCAAAATATAACAATTGATTCCAACTTAATATAATTTACTTAATTAAACTATTAAATAAATTAGATAATAATAGATTGAATTAATTTTGAGTCGAACTATTGGATACAATTTAAATCTAATACATGTTTTTAAAAATAATTTAATGTGTGTAATTGTGATTAAATTAGTCGAATTAAATTGAGCTTCAATCAAATCTTATCAGCCCCATTAAAAATTATGTTGGTAAGATTGTAAGGAAAAGATGATCTTTTAGATGTTAATTGGTATCGAATAGGCTTAATTCAAAAAGCTTTTCAAAATAACAGTGATTTCTATTTGTGATCGAGTTAAATAAAATCACAAAGTAAGTGAAAGAACAAATGGAAAATGTCAATGCAAGAATTTGGTGTTGAGGAAACCAAATAAATTTTTTGATTTGTTTTTGAGAATTCAAAATTTACTTACTTAATAATTTTACAAAACTAAAAATTAATAATTAATAAATAATTGTTGTCGTGACAGTCATCCATTCGTCTTTCCTACTAAATATTGTAATAAATAATTAATTTTAAAAATTATTAAATAGTTAAAGGATAAATTGAAAATTTTAAATTTTAAAATGTATAATTACTACTTTGTCTAACTCTCACCTTTATAATATTAGAGATTAAAATTAAATATTAAAGATAAACATAAATTATCGCACTTCTCATCGCCCTACAATTTTAATAAGTAGTATAATTATTACTATAAATGTGAATAACTTACAAGTCTAATATCAACCTTTTGTGGTTGATATTAGAAAGATGAGAGTAAAAAAATATGAAACAAGAGAAAAGAGAAACAAGGAGAAAATTACATTAGTGTCACAAATAAGTGGACAGGAAACTAAGTTGGAAATGAAGAAGGTTAAATAATTTAATATTCAAAAGAAAAAAGGTATCCATCCCTAAATAATACTCCAAATTTTCTCTTTTATCATTTCAAGAAATTAATATAATTTATATATTTGTTTAAAAATTTCATGTAATTTGTTAATAATAAAAGCATGTTTAACCACTCTTATTAATATCATACAAATATTTAAATTTAGTTTTTTTAGAACATATGAGGTACATGATAAATTTTACTAGTACATGCGTTTTTTTTTTTTTTTTTTTGCTTTTTTATAAAATATTGGATATAATTAAAGATACAAAACTTTCACCAATTTATAATATTAGTTTAATTTGTACAATTTATTAGTAAATATATAACTGATAATATTATTAAATAAATATAGTAAATAAATTTTGTCAGTTGTATAACCATTGTGATAAAATATATGTTTTCAATACATTTAGTTCAAAACAAAGTTATGCAAAAATAAAATTTGTTAGTTGTATAACTATTGTGAAATGCATATGGTTTGATGGTTAAAAAGCAGCTTGAGCGTCAATCTAAAAAGTTCCAAACAATAACTTACACACCCATCATCCACCGTCCATTCACAACACCAATCAACGATTGAATATCAAATAATCCTTTTAACGCGGATCGCCATCCAAAACACCCCCAACTTGCACACCACCGTCCATCACAACAGAAATCAACGACTAGTAATCAAAGAAACCTTTTTTACGCCATCCAAAGATCTCCCAACTTGCACATCCACCGTTCATCACAACAAAAACCAACGATTAGAAACCTTTCACTCCCCAAATCCCCAACTATATATACAAACCAATTCAATTCCCAAATTCGGTTACATTCCGATAAGAAACTATGAGCAAGAAACCCCTGTCTCAATCGGCAATTTATACTGAGCTCCTAGGAGCTCCTACTAAGGAGCTTCCATGAAGTGAATGTTCATTTTTTATAACTAAATGTTCATTTATAATATTTTTATTATTATTTTTGATTTTCTGTTGTATGATAGTGTTCATTTAGTTCAATGTTTTGTTCATTTTACATAATTGTGTTATTCATTTAATTTAACGTTTATAATCAATATTCATTTTTCAACATTAAATATTCATTTTATGTGAAAAAAGGGAGCTCCTTGCTTGGGATCCTTGCTTGGGAGCTCTTGGGTTGGGAGCTCCTTATACCAACTGGTCTCAATCCCAATCCCAATCCCTTCCAAGCCGCCTCCACCACCACCTATGAACAGTTCAGAGAGATCTTTCGCCCGAAAACCCTAACGGATCAGCTCCTTGATCGGTTGACTCGTGATGAGAGGAAGTTGGCATCGGCCAGGGAAGCAGCGAAGGTAGCCGCTGATTCCCTAGAGAAGGCTGGGAAGAGAGTGAATATTGCAGAGGAGATTTTCAGTAGAGCAGAGCGAGAAGAATTTGATAAAGATGAGGATCTCGAGAACGCTGAAGAAGAAGATTACCCCAAAGCAAACAAGGATCACATCAAGGCTGAAGAGAAAAAGAAATGGGCAGAAGAGAAAGTGGAAAGAGAGGAGATCAAAGAATGCCATGCTTGGCAGATTAATGAGAAGGCTAGGTCCGCGGTTGTTGAGTGCTTGAAGAATGTGGAGGAATCCGTGGAAGAAATTCTGAAGTTACCTGTGGCTGACATTTCTACTCTTGAACAGTTGATTAAAGTTGCTGATATTGGGTTTGAAGGGAGGCTCAGAATTCCTCTCTGGGTCTTAGATGCCAATGAAGCCGCCATAAAGACTGCTGGTATAGATCTTGGATGGGTTTGGATTGGTAGGGAGGGCCACAAGGGACTGATTGGTTGAAGGCTGGAGGAGGCTATGGTTAGTAGCTATATAAAGTAGATTTGGTAGGGATGTTGATAGTACTTTGGTATCTGTTTTTTCTTTTAAGAAAGAGAGAGATAATAGTTGTAAAAAAATTGGTAGTTGAATAGTTCTCTTGGGATTATGAGAATGTTTTGGAATTTGTTTCTCGCAGCATGTTTCCTTGTGTTGGACAGGAGTACTTAGTTTACTGTTAAATCATTTTTTTCAATTTGGTTCATATATTCATCTTTACTTGGGTAGTGTCTGCAGTGAGTACTGGTAATAAATAATGCCTGCTTAATTTGTTGCCTAATTCGGTATTAGAATTTGCTGGCTGGTTAGATTGCCAAATGATGTTTATCTATCTATCAATCAGCAAACTGTCTATGTGAATATTTCTAGATTGCACTCCTTTAATCTTTACTGGCAGCTTTAATTTCCCGTTTCATGGTGATGCACGTGAGCATAATCAAGCTTCTTCTCCACAATGCTCCTAATATATTTCCTGCATTCGCGCTTACGTTTATTACACATACAAATCATACAGGGGAAAACCACTGGGTTAGGGGAGGGACTGTGATGTTTGAAGTTGTTTTTATAGCTTCCCTAGGAAAAACAGATTTCTAGACTACTTTTTCCGCCTAATGGCTATGTAATATATATATATATATATATATATATATCATTTTATCCTTTTTTTCAACATGGTGCAATTGTAGGTATACTTCAAAAATTCTGTTGGCTGCCGTTGATGAATGCCATCGAGTAACTTATGATTCATCTAGTTACCGATAGATCTTAAGGTAACAACTGTTTCTCTTGGAGGAAGGTTGTTATGTTATGGAGCAGTTATGTAAGTAATATATATGTTCTTTCTTTTCCCTGTGATCCGACTGTTTTTTCGCCTCTTTTTGTTTCAGAACAAATGCAATGTGGGTTATGCATTCATCAACATCGACAGAACCTTCCCTTATTGTTTCATTCTATCAGGTTTGTTCCTCATATGCTTTGGAGTGAAATTAATGTTTACTGCTTTTCTTTGATAATTTAGCGGCCATTATGGCTGCAGGTTTGAATTGTAAAGCTTTTTGCATACCTTACTGCTGGTCTGCTTCTTCCAAGCCCCCTCAGCAGCCTCGGTAGAGAAGTGGTTAATTGCATTGAAAGTATGCATGCTTTTTGGGTACTTGTTTATTAAATTTTCGCTGATACTTGGTGAAGTTTGTTGTTTTCAAGTGTAATATCCAACACGACCCCGGCTTTCTATTTGTAGGCATTCAACGGAAAGAATTAGTGGGAGAAGTTTAATAGTGAAAAGGTGGCATCACTTGCGTATGCCCGCATACAGGGAAAGGCTGCTCTCATCATCACTCACTTTCAGAATTCAAATTTGATGAATGAGGATAATCAATGCAGCCCTATCCTCTTCTGCACTGATGGACCCAATGCAGCCTACCAGGGACGGCAGGTAATATACATGTCCTGTAGACTTGAAATATGATTGATGTTTCTCATTCTATTTTTCTGTTCTCTGTGTGTGTGTGTATATTGTTGAGTGGTTCATTTTTTGTGCTATGTAAAAGTGGAAGGGACAGCCTGGTTCTTTATCATTCATATAGTGACATAGTGTACAGTGTACACATGTATGCTTACTATGTGTCCTAAGCTCATGGTATCTACTTACATGAAAAAAGGTAAAGACCAAGCTTTCCAGCCCCATTTTGGAATTTTGAATTGAAGTTGTGTTATGTTTTGTGCCTTAAACAAGAGTATCTGTGGAGCTAACAATTGAAGCCAACTTGGGCTGAAACGAAGAAATCTTTTCTTGAAGATAATGATCATGCATGGTCTTTTCTCTCTGCAGGTTCCCTTCCGAATGTTTGATCTTGACCTTACAAAAAATCGAGCCAGCACAAGCGAGGAAAACCATCTAACAGTTGCTAATGCTCCTTACAGCAAATGGCAGTGTCGCATTATGTATTATTGGTATAAGAGGCAGAAAGACTTGATGGGATCAGAAATGGAAAAATTCACGCGTATCCTACATTCTGGAAAACCTAACAACCTAATGGATGAGATTCCTACTGTTGTTGTAGATCCCCTTCCAGCTGGTTTAGATCAGGTGAGTTACCTTTCGGTCCCTTGTTTGATTTCTTTTATTCCAGTTTTCGTACTTCATTCTATGTTTTTCTTTGTTGGCAAGTCTATTGCTATCTTATTCCGTTGTATATGGAATAACAAGAATTTCTGGCCAAAGTAATTTGAGGCTTGAGCGATGCGCAGATATTAACTTCCATGCTTACATCAAGGGAACTAGTAGTAATGACTCCTTCGGGAACTAGACCTTGGTTGAGAGTTAAGAGATTAAATATACTGAGAGAAGTACAGAAGTGACTAGAATTTGGGAATGAAACTGAAATGAACCTGACAATCAGGTAAACTTGTTGTTCTGGAGCTATTCACATCAAGTTGGAATTGAGCCATATATCCAGGGGCGGTCCACTTTTCTGCATTTTTTACACTAAATAAAGTTTGCAATGCATGATAGGTTGACTGTGTGAATGATTGTTTTTACTCCATCCAATCTTAAATAAGTGTCCATGATTTTTAGGGGCGATCTAAATATTTCCATCTTTGCAAACTTTCCCGCCTAGGAATTAAAAAAAGATTTGTGTCCTGAAATTACTACGGACCAAGAAATAGTTATTCATGACCTGCAACTTCTTTATATTCAGTTGAGCCAAATGATAAGCTTAAACTGTTTGTGGATTCATACAGAAGACTTATTTAATTAATGAATGAATGCTGTTTTTCCTAGTGGATGGACTTCTTGGTGCTTATGGTCAGATCCTGCCTCTTAAGGGTGAATCTCAATGGTCTTTGCTGTCGTTGCTGAACAACCTAGAGTGGTGGATCTCGAAATTGTTCAAAATCAATTTTGGTTATGTTCCTTCTATAGTAAGCGTGTTGGTCGTATAACTCGTATGAATACGGTGAAGGAGCTTTGGGATTATTTATATGTTATTTATAGGTCAACGCTATCAGTCTCACCCCTATCATTTGCCTTAGGATCAAATTGGGTGATAATAAGAGTCTTGTTTGCTTGAGGGTACTAGAAGATTCAACAATGTTCTTACTCTTCTCCAGATTTTTGAATTTATTTTGGGTTTCAGGATTCATTTATGGGAGTGTGGCTTGCTGGTTTTATCAGGTGTAAGGTTCATTCTTGGCCTTTGTCGTAGCTATGGGTCCTTTCGAGGGGAAATCTGAGTGCTGCTTTTTATTTTTTTTAGGAATTCATGGTTAAGAGTGTTGATGCAGCGTGACGATTGGGTGTGTTTTGTTTATTGGTGACCACCGTGCACATTTGTCTAAGTTGGATTCTAAGGCTTATAAGTGCATTTACACTCAAAATTGCTATCCCAGTTATGCTTGATTTATCTGTGATACTATTTTTCCTTCTTTGAATCAATCTTCATTTGTGCGAGCCTCTTGTTGTTTTATCTACCGTATGATTTCTCCATTTACACCGACGGTTTTTTTTTCTAGGTCCCTTACAGAAGCAGGTTTCTAAGATTTCCCATATTTACACCTGTAGCCCAAAGTTTATAGAGTGACCCCTGGCAATGCCACTCCACCCTCTCAGTTAGGGGATGTTGAAGGTCCATTTGATTTGGTTTAGACCAGCCCATGAGCAAAGGAATGGGGAACATGCTGCTATGAAATTTGCTTATTCTTGTCTCACAAAGTAGTTTAACTAGTTTTCATTTTTCTGTTAATAATATTGCCTATTGGCTCCAACCATATTAGATGTAGGCCAGCTAGAATGGAGAAATTGTGCATTAGATTGGAATTTATCTTGAGACCTTGTACCATGACCTAAACCTCTGTTTAGTTCTAAGAGGGTGTTTGTAGTTAAGATAAATCCAAATGGTACTCTTGCTTAACACAAGGTTCGGTTAGCGGCCATAGGGTATCATAAACCTATCAACTTCACCATTCAAGAGCTTCTTCAATTGCTATGTTAGCTCTGTCAAATCACTCATTTCTCTTGCTGCAGTCCAAAAGTACCGGCCCTCTGTCAGTTGGATGCATTTCGCCATGTGATCTTGTAGAAGGAGTTAATTTTAAGAACAGCCTGGGTTTGTTGCTCATGCTGTGTCTTGGATGATATGCAAGCTCAAAAAATCATTGTATAGTTTAATATAGTCATCACTAGGGTCGTTTGGGCATTCTGCTACTGAGTTCTGTTTGGCGAGATGTAAAAGCTATGACTCAGTATGCTAAACAACATTGTAGTGCAGGAAACTACTCTTGGTTGGCATGTTGATCATTGTAGTTATATAATTATATTGCCATATTGGTAATGCAAATTGTTACTTATGAGCTGAAAGGTGACTTGAAACCGTGGATTTCTAGAAATTCGGGACATTTAGCTTAACTTTTGGATGTAAGTAGAACAGTCAAGAAACTGTATCTCTCTATTGTTCATAAATGATTGATTCCTTAACCCCTTGAGTGTCAATTATCAACCTGGTATAACTACTTGTAACCTTTGTGCTGAGTTTGATGAGTCAATTATGAGATATTCCTCTAATCTAGTCAATTGGAGTGCACCTGCATGCATCTTATGGTTTCTGAATGGCATCCCATGATGTGGTTTTATTAGTCATGGGCAGTGTTTTGTTGAGTTTGAAGAACTGCTTCTTCTAAATACTGCATCTTTGCAAGTGTGTGTATGTGTGTGTTTGGGGGAGGGATGAAAGTGTGGAGTACCGATGCAGGAGAAGTATTCACTAACCGAGGCCCAAGCCCTTTTTGTCCGTTAATAAGTGTCCTTGGTAAATTAGGATTAATATTTTAGTTGTTTTCTGTTAATTAGTAATTCGTTGTTTTCCATCGTATAAGTTTAATTGCAGTAGTGAGCTGTTTTCCTATTCCATTTTTTACTAGTTTAATTATGTCTTAGTCCTAGTATTATAAGGAGAATTGTTTTTGCTTATAAATAGAGATGTAATGCTTCAAACTTATTCAGAGTGATATTATTTTTGAGTTAAGTTTTAGCCAACTGTGTTTCTCTCTCTCTCTCGTCCTCTCTTCTATTTCTGAAATTGTATACGCTTCCGCCTTTAAGTGTTATTGCAAGATCAACTAATTAAGTCTCAGTATAGAATGATGGAAATGCTGTAATGTCATATTGATGTTGATGCTATAGCAAATTAGATTTTGATATATCATTGCCCATGCATTTGTGGTTATCAAGCAGCTATTCAAATTGCTACTAATTAGGTCTGCTGTGAATGGACCAAACATTCGCAGATGTGCCGTTTTCTTTGTCTTTATAGCTCACAAGGGAGAAGTAGCATTATTTGTATATGTATCAATTGAGAATTATTCTGTACTCTCGAGGATTAGTACTAACGACCTTCATCATATGCTTCCTCTCTCTCCACTAGTTGCAGTGCACATTTTGCTAATGAATGATAGAGACTTAGGTGACGTGGATGGTTTAGACTTTCATATCGGTCATGATATTGATATGAACTTTCATACATTTCAATTGCTTCATTTCCTCTTACAAATTGAAATTTATTTAGAGGCCAAACCATGAACTTTGTTTGCTATCTGTTGCTGAAGATATTGAATATTGTTTCATTCTTTGCATTACTCATTTATTTTTTTCCCTTTTGTGCTATCAAATACGTAGGTTTTCTGCTGTTTTACTTTTCTTAATGTGACACTGGTCTAATTGGTGTAAGCAGGGGTACACTATCTTAAATAGGCCGTGGGCCTTTGTGCAATGGCTGGAGAAGGCTACAATTGATGAAGAGGGAGTATCTATAGTGGTTGCATATCCTAATTAATTTTCACTCAATGACCAACTAATAGTTGCATGTTACGAAAATGGGGTGTATATATATATATATATATATATATATATATATATATATTGATGGCAGAGCCTGTCTACTGAAGAAGGATAAAAACTCTTTTTGCTTATTCTGCTTTTGTAGATATATAACAGTCTTTCTTACATTTGTTCTTTTTTAATTTCACATTAAGGTATGCCAATGCCAATGCCGTCTCTTCTGCTTTGCGCATGGTGGTGTGCAACATATTCTTCGGAAAGATTTTATGCTAGAGGTTTTGGATTTTTGCTCTTTTGGCCCTTATTCCAGGAAGGAAGTCTGAAGGTAGGAGAATACTATGGTGCGAACGGGCGGTTTGTTCGCACCTGCGAACGGATCGTCCCAATTGTAAAAATCTACGCCCAAATGGTACTGATTTACGTCGATTTTTCAAAATTTACCATTTAGACGTAAAAGTTGCCAGCCGCCATTTCTAAATGCAAAACCATCTTTGTATTATAAATTTTGAAAAAAAAATAAAATTACCGGTTCCTCACCGGTTCCCCCCCCCAAACCTTTTCTTTGTACTCATTTTACATTTCTCACTCTCTCTCTAACTTCTCTCTAAGCTCTCGTTCTCTCTTCTCTCCTTCCTTAAACCCTAAATCCCCAAATCTCTCGCTCTCTTCGTCTGAAACCCTAAATCCCCAAAGCTCTCGTTGTCTCCTTGTCTCTAAGCTCTCGTTCTCTACTTCTGAAAACCCTAAATCCCCAAAGCTCTCGTTCTCTCCCTGTCTCATTCTCTCCTTTCCGTCGATTTTTGAAAGACGAAAGCTTGGAGATAGTTTTAGCTCTTCTTGATTTGCTTGGATTGGAGAAGAACACACCCCTCAACAACCAACCATCGGGATTTCGCCCAAAGGTAAGT
>JAOWAN010077002.1:0-10813 GCA_028566635.1 Lobelia cardinalis
CCAAATGGAGGTCGTTTTATAGGGAGTGGTAGAAACCAATTTTAGCTAGTCTCTCAATCCAACGGTGCAAATTTCTCGCACCTTTTTTTTTCTTTGGTTTCCCTCTCCCCGGAGAAACAAACCATCGACGGTTCAAATTTATTTACCTCTCATCCGGGTGAACTTTGGCGGTCCAACGAGAACGCGACACATGTTCAATTATGAGAGGTTTATGGGCTAACCATTTAAGCTTGAACCGGTTAATAAAAATCAAAGGCCCGTGATCTACATTAACAAGTGGAAAAAGACAACTTTTCGTGGGCCTCTGTACTCTAATTGTTGGCTCTAGCAAATTTAAAAAACTAGCCCACTATTACTATTAATCAACTCACCAAGTAGGATTACACAAAAATTTAATTACATAATCAACTCACCAAGTAGGATTTGTAATCCACAGTTATGAGGATTTTCACTTATTATGTGCTAATCATATATATAGTGTATATATATATACTATAGGCAAGTAGAGAGGGTATTATGTGTTTATTTTCTATAAATGTTAATTCATTTACTTAATACTTGATCTCTACTTGCTTATATATATATATATATATATATATATATATATAAGCAAGTCCTCTTATACATAGTAATGAAGGAGATAAGAACTTTTACAATATTTAAAAGATAGGAAGTAAAACTTACCTACTCCCAATGGATTTGGACAAATGGGTTTTATGGGATGATCACTCCTTTGTTTATGCGAATTGTGTCAATTCTAATCACCGTTACGTGAATTCACGTAAGGCTTATGCAAAAAGTATAATTGCTATCCACCTTTCAAATTTCAGCATCATTTTGGTCAATGATCCAATGAGGGCTATATAAAAAATATTGAAATTAAACCCATTTATTCACCTAACCTAACTACATAAGTGGAATCCTACCTCACGTACTGAAAAACCACATCCAAATTGTTATTACAAGGAGCTTCTTTCACTTGATTAGACTCTTCATAACTGAGCCAATCAGCCACCACCACTCTGCCCTTATATCCCATGGAAGCCAAATGTTTCACTTCTCACCCGTGGACACAATTACTTCTTCCAGGCGCTTGATCTCTGCATTTAAATTTCTCACACATCTACTTGCACGCTCATAGCACAATTGGTCCATCTTAGCATGCGAGTGTGGTTGAGAGCATAGGCGGCGACCAGAACCGCGACCAGAATTGCCAGGACGACGACCAGAATGGTGGTCGCCTGGGATCGTGGTAGTGACGGCGAAGGTGACCGGGACTGGGAGTGCGAACATTGGGTCGGCGAGCAATGAGAAGCGCGGGAAAATTGAGACGAAACTGAGATGCAATTTTAAATCCAAATGGAGGTCGTTTTATAGGGAGGGGACGTAGAAACCAATTTCGGCAAGTCTCTCTATCCAACAGTGCAAATTTCACACCCATTTTTTTCTTTTTTTTTTTTTTTTCCCTTTCACCGGAGAAACACACCATCAACTGTTCAAATTTATTTACCTCCCATCCGGGTGAACTTTGGCGGTCCAACGAGAACGCGACACATCCAAATTGTTATTACGAGCAGCTTCTATCACTTTATCAGACTCTTCATAACTAATTAAGCCAATCAGCCACCACCACTCTGCCCTTATATCCCATGGCAGCCAATTATTCCACTTCTCATCCGTGGACACAATTACCTCTTCCATGCGCTTGATCGCTGCATTAAATTTCTCACACATCTACTTGCACGCTCATAGCACAATTGGTCCACCTTAGCATGCTAATGTGGTTGAGAGCGTGGGCGGCGACCAGAACCGCGACCAGAATTGCCGGGACGGCGACCAGAACGGTGGTCGCCTGTGATAGTTTTAACGACCGCGAAAGCGACCGGAACTGGGACTGCGAACGTTGGGTCGGCGAGCCATGAGAAGCGCGGGAAAATTAATTGAAAAGAAACTGAGATGCAATTTCCAATCCAAATGGAGGTCATTTTATAGGTAGTGGTAGAAACCAATTTTAGCTAGTCTCTCTATCCAACGGTGCAAATTTCATGCACCTTTTTTTTTTCTTTTTTTTTTCCCTCTCACTGGAGAAACACACCATCAACGGTTCACCTTTATTTACTCCCATCCGGGTGAACTTTGGCGGTCCAACGAGAAAGCGAAACGTGTTCAAATATAAGAGTTTTGTGGGCTAACGTGTTCTTTTATTAGGCCTCTGTACTCTAATTGTTGGCTCCAGCAAATTTAAAAAACTAGCCCACTATTACTATTAATAATTCGCATAACACATATGAGAATTTAATTAAATATTTTTTGAATTTTCTTTTCTCCGGAAGAAATAAAAAATCTTTAAAATAATAATTCTCAAATTTCGAATGTGAATTCGTATATCTTATATGAGAATTCAATTAAATTATTTATATTTAATTAAATTTTGTAATTAAATATGTATTAAAATAATTAAGCATATACTAAAATTAATTAAGCTTCTAATGACAGACTTGTTCTCATAAGTTTTAATGTGAATTCTCATAACGCTTATGAGAATTCGCATAAGTCTTATGTGAATTATGCCAATTCTAATAATCGTTACGTGAATTCACGTAAGGCTTATGCAAAACGTGTAATTGTTATCTGTGAGAACCCCCGTTCTCGACGCAGTCAAGATCATGGAATAATCGATCAAGGTTTTCTTGGATGAAACGTGTCATCGGGCGTGGAGCGATGGGAACTTTGGTACAATGCGAGTTTCTCATTAGTGACCACTCAACTTGTATGAAAAATTGAGAGTCTCCACCTCCGTTTGTGTTTAAAGACTTCGAAAGCACAAGTCTTTTAAATGTAAGAGATTGTAGGTCCGGGGGATAGGTTACGAACCGGAAAGGGGTTAGGCACCCAATTCGCCCTTTCGGTCTCTTAATAATGTTCTAGCATGCATGTCTCCTATTGGTTGATCAATTGGTTGGTTGGTTGATTTACATGAGATTCAAGAAGGATGCAAAAGAAGAGTGAGCATGGTCTCATCATCATTTATTTACATTAATCATGCAAAAAAGAAGAATGTAGACTCTTATTCATGTGAAAAGGAAAAAAGAGAGAGTATTTACATAGAAAATACATTTTAGTCATATATTTGAAAGAAAAAAGGACTTACACTTTAATCATGTAAGTTAGAAAATAATTTACATTTTAATAATGCACATAGAGGAATGTTCATTTATTTTATGCAAGGAAAACTTGGGAGTAAGATTCCTTTCTATGTCATCCTTCAAGTATCATTATCCAAGTCATTGAAGGACTTTGGAAACAATACTATCATTTGTAGGATATTTTAAGAAAAGCTTTTATGTACAAGGAAATGTATGTGCAAGAGGAAATGACCATTATCACTAGATTAGGATTGGCTCTTAGTGTATTCATCCTTTTAGGACTCCATTAAATGAGTGAACCTTTGTGAGGTTCATGAACACATGCATTCCTTAATTTCTAGGTCCTTTAATGACCATTCAAAAGAAAGGGAGGATGGAGAAAGAAGTTAATTTAACACAAGGATATGATATTAATCCCACATCTTGAGGATCTCAACTTGTATGTACAAGGAATTAAAAGACTTATATTGAATTCAAAGGTGGAATTTTAAGCCCACACATTGAATATCCATTTGCATAATATATACAAATACATATGTAATATTTAAAAATCAACTCACTGAAGTGAGGACTACACATTATGTGCCATATTATATACATATATATATAAGCATTGTAAATAAAGTGTAAAGATATAATCAACTCACTAAAGTGAGGACTTGCACATTATGTGCATAATATATATATATATATATTGTAGTATATACATATATAAGAGTAATATAAAGAAATGTAAAGACATAATCAACTCACCAAAGTGAGGACTTGCACTATTATGTGCTAGTATGTATAGTATGCATATATATATACATATATTATAAGCAAATAAATAAATGTAATGCATAATCAACTCACAAAGTAGGATTTGTAATCCACACTTAGGAGGACTTGCACTATTATGTGCTAGCATATATAGTATGCATATATATATTATAAGCAAGTAAAGGAATGTAATGCATAATCAACTCACAAAGTAGGATTTGTAATCCACACTTAGAAGGACTTGCACTTATTATGTGCTACCATATATATAGTATATATATATATATATATATAAGCAAGTAAAGAACAAGCATTTAAAGGGAGACTTAGCTCCAAGAACAAGTGCCTATCATATGAAGAATGTACACATATTCTCCACTTGGCTTGTCACCAAGTGGATGTTCAAGTAATTTAAATGGAGATTAAGAAGGAGAAATAAACTTTTACAATATTAAATGTAAGAAGCAAACTCACCTACTCCCAAGAGGTTTGGACAAAATGAACACTCCTTTGTTTAGGGGTTAGAGTTAAAGATGGAAGAAGGAAGTAAAGAAGCTCAACTTAATGAACTCTCTTTAATGCCTTCTAACTCTTAGTATTCTTGAAGATAATGTTTGTGTTTATGTGTGATTTAGAACTCTTAAGTTCTTGAGTGGATAATGTTTAGTAGAGGAGAGAGATTAGGATGATTGATGAGAAAAGGAGTGGGCTTTCTTCAAGTGAAAGGATAATTTGAGAGAGTAATGGTGTAGAAAAGGGGATGGTTAAAAGGGTGAATGAGAGATGAATGAGAGTAAGGAGAGGGGCCCTTAATGATAGAAATGAGGGGGTATTTATAGGTGGAGAGGAAGTATACAGCCTTGCTTAAGGCCCCAAAATGTCCAAAATACCCTTGAGAGGTAACATGAGTTTTACCCTTTTGCCCTTTGTAAAAAAGGCAAAAATTTCAAAAACAGACATTCTGGGCCGGATCGGCCCAGTTGCCTAATCCGAAGTTTTTTGCCTTTTTTTCAAGCCAAAAGGTGTTACAACCTATTGTCCAATATATCCTAGTGTTGAATGATTACATCCTTAATTGTACATTACTTAACTAGGTTGTTTTATCCTTCTCACATTTTTGGAAGGTATTGTCTCCTCCTTGGAAGCTTGATTGGATGATCATCTTTGTGAGAGAAAGTCTTCTCTTTTGGTCTTTTTTCCCTTTTATCCTACAAAATAAATTGTTACACCACATTAGTAATGTATTAGTGCAACATTTGATCATGCATATTTATTCAATGTAAGTAACATAATTATTAATGTTACTTGGGCTATTTTATTTAATTAAAACTCTCTAGTAAATATTTTATTTACTAGGGTCAAAATGGGGTGTCTACACTATCCACCTTTCAAATTTCAGCATCATTTTGGTAAATGATCCATTGAGTGCTATATAAAAAAATATTGAAATTAAACCTATTTATTCACCCAACCTAACTACATAAGTGGAATTCTACCTCATGTACTGAAAAACCACATCCAAATTGTTATTACGAGCAGCTTCTATCACTTGATCAGACTCTTCATAACTGAGCCAATCAGCCACCACCACTCTGCCATTATATCCCATGGAAGCCAATTGTTGCATTTCTCATCCGTGGACACAATTACCTCTTCCTGGCGCTTGATCTCTGCATTTAAATTTCTCACACGTCTACTTGCAAGCTCATGGCACAATTGGTCCACCTTAGCATGCGAGTGTTAATGAGAGCGTGGGCGGCGACCAGAACCGCGACCAGAATTGCCAGGACGGCGACCAGAACAGTGGTCACCTCAGATAGTGCTAGCGAGGGCGAAGACGACCGGGACTAGGACTGCGAACGTTGGGTAGGCGAGCCATGAGAAGTGCGGGAAAATTGAGAAGAAACTGAGATGCAATTTCCAATCCAAATGGAGGTCATTTTATAGGGAGTGGTAGAAACCAATTTTAGCTAAGAAGTAAATCCAACGGTGCAAATTTCACGCACCTTTTTGTTCTTTTTTTTTTGGTTTCCCTCTCACTGGAGAAACACACCATTAACGGTTCACATTTAGTTACCTCCCATCCGGGTAAACTTTGGCGGTCCAACGAGAAAGCGAAACGTGTTCAAATATGAGAGGTTTATGGGCTAACGATTTATGCTTGAATCGGTTAATAAAAATCAAAGGCCCGTGATCTACATTAACAAGTGGAAAAAAGACTTCTTTTAGTGGGCCTCTGTATTCTAATTATTGGCTCCAGCAAATTTAAAAAATTAGCCCACTATTACTATTAATAATTCGCATAACACATATGAGAATTCAATTAAATATTTTTTTGAATTTTCTTTTCTCCGGAAGAAATAAAAAAGCTTTAAAATAATAATTCTCATATTTCGAATGTGATTTCGTATATCTTATATGAGAATTCAATTAAATTATTTATATTTAATTAATTTTATAATTAAATATGTATTAAAATAATTAAGCATATACTAAAATTAATTAAGCTTCTAATGACAAACTTGTTCTCATAAGTTTTATGCGAATTCTCATAACGCTTATGAGAATTCACATAAGTCTTATGCGAATTATGCCAATTCTAATAATCGTTACGTGAATTCACGTAAGGCTTATGCAAAAAGTGTAATTGCTATCTATGAGAACCCCCGTTCTCGACGCACTCAAGATCATGGATTAATCGATCAAGATTTTCTTGGATTAAAAATCTTGGGCAACAATCCGCTCTTACACCTCCTTCTCAGGTATGCGAAATTTGTACTGGTGAACATATCACTGATAACTGTTCATTTTTAGTTGAATCTGTTAATTAATTACACGGGCTATAGGAATAATTATAGCAATAATAATCTTTATTCTGCATCATATAATCCGGGTTGGAGTAGCCACCCAATTTTTTCTTGGAGAAACAATGCAGGATAACAGGTACAACAGCAGCCCCAACACCCTAAGTAAATGTATCAGCACCTTCTCAACAAGATCAAAGAAATGAGGATGAGTTGAGAAAGAAAGTCACGAGTCATGAGGCAACCATTCGTAACTTGGAAGTGCAAATTGGGCAGTTGGCATCACAGCTAGGTGCGAGGCAACCAGACACACTTCCAAGCAATACTGTGACTCCACCGACTGTCGTGGAGCATTGTTATGCTATCTCAATTCAGTGCACAAGGTGTGGATTTGATTTAGTGAAGCTTAGAAAAGCGAGAGCAGTAAAAGCTCCAAGAAAAGAAGTTGAAGAGAAAAAGGTTGAAGTACAATTGATAGAGGAGAAAGTGGAGGCAAAATCAGAGTCAGCAGAACAAAAAATAATATATCCACCACCTCCATTTTCGTAGAGATTTCAAAAGCGAGAATTACATCTGGAGTATAAGCAATTGATGGAACTCTACAACAACCTTCACCGCGATGCCACATCACTTGAGGAAGTTCCTCCATACGCAAATTGGGTCAAGGAATATCTGGCTAAGAGGAGAGCAACGACCAACAACTTGGAGGTCATTCCTTTGACCAAAGAGTGTATGCGGGGGTGAATCATGAGTTGCCTACAAAAATGGACGATCCGGGTAGTTTTACTGTTGCTTGCAATATTGGGGATGTCCACTTTGAAAAGGCATTCCTTAATCTCGGCTCTAGTATCAATGTAATGCTCTATGCTATATTTAAAGAGCTAAGTTTAGGGGAATTGAAAGAGGTGTTGGTGATGCTTCAAATGGCGGATCGATCAACAACTAGACCGAGGGGCAAGATTGAGACTGTGCTTGTGAATATAGACACTTTACTTTTCCGGTGGATTTCATTGTTCTTGATATGAAAAAAAACCGGAAGGCTCCACTTCTTCTTGGGCGACCGTTTTTGGCCACTAGCAAAGCTAAGATCGATGTCAATGGAGGAGAATTACGATTCAAAGATAATGACAAGGAGGTATTTTTCAAGATGTTTGAGGCATCAACATGTCCTACTGAGGAAAAGTGTCCACAAGTTAATGTGCCGACTGTTAAGCATATCGAAGAAATGCCCAAGGCATTGGTTGTTGATGATGAACTATTTGACTTAGAGAAATTATTTCTCTCTGAACCAACTTCTCAGGTATCAACGCCCATCACCAAGTCAGTAAATAGGAAAGATAAATGGTCAAAGGTGCGAAAGAAGGACTCGGGATGGAATCATGAGGATAATATTTATGTTCTTACATTTAAATTATAATATTTATATATATGTGTATATATTATATATATTATAGCACATAATGTGTGGTCCTCACTCTAGTGAGTTGATTTGCAAATATTACATATGTATTTGTATATATTACATAAATGTGATCTTCAAAGTGTGAGATTCATATTCCATCTTTGAATTAAATTAAATCTTTTCCTCATCCCTTTCTTCATTTTAAATGATCAGTAAAGGATTTAAAAATAAAGGAATGCATGTGTTCATGAACCTCACAAAGGTTCACTCCTTTCTTGGAGTCCTAAAGGGATTAATGCACTAAGAGAAATTCTTAATCTAGTGATAATGGTCATCTCTTTTCTAAAGTACATCTACATCTTTGTAAATATTAATTTTCAAGTACTCATATGCTTTCAAAAATATCATATAAATGATAGTGTTGTTTCCAAAGTCCTTCTATGACTTGAATAATGATGCTTGAAGGATAACAAAGAAAAGAAGTCTTACTCCTAAGCTTTTTGCATAAAAGCACAAACACTTCTTTTCTAAAGTGTCTTTTCGTTTTTGTTCCTGGGGAGAGACGCATAACCGACACGAGGATATAATAAGGAGAAACCCTCCCAGATTCAACTGCCAAACGGCAATTTTCAGATGAAACTGCCAAACGACATTTTTTGAAATTAACTGTCAAAGGCAGTTTATCCTCTTTCAAACATAACTAATATGGTTTAAAATTTTCGAACCAAAAACACAAGTTAACTGATTTGAAAATAAAAATTTGATGCAATTTTAATAAAGCAAAGAGTCCGAAAATAAGAGTGAGAGCTCGATCCCAGCCAGGGGCTCTGCCTCTTGGACCCCGCCTCTCCCAGGGGCTGCCGCCCCCAGACCCCCGCCATAGTCTAGGTTCCCCAACACTTGGTGTAATAAACAAATAAGCGTGCACTCTTATTTGTATATTGCAACGAGAAATATTTAGTTAATCTCTAAATTACACTAAAATACCAATAATATATATATATATATATAGTGGATGAGGGTCCTACTCCATTAGGAACCTCCTTAAATGAGAACCGTATGAACCATTTTCATTTATTGGATTAGATTTAATTCAAAAGTTGAGATTAGATTCATATTTAAAGCTTCGGTGGCATAGTTCGTAACTATCCAAAAAATCTTGACAAACTCGTCAATTAGTATTTAATTAGGTGTGAAAACAATTATTTTTTTCCTTCTTAAACTTTAAACACACATATCTCATTATTTATAACTCCAAATTAAGATCCGTTTGCGGATTCTTATTCGTAATTAAATTTTCTTTAAAACAAGACCCATCATGAATATATTATATAAAAAATACAAAAAAGTCAAATATGCAGTAGCAATATTCCTACTGCATCTTTGTTATAGTTATAGCCTGTAGTAGATGCAGTAGAAAGATTGTTACTGCATCTTATCGTATTTTGTTAAATTGCACTGGATGCAGTACCAAAGTCCGTACTGCATCCCGTTGTATTTTATGAAATTGCACTGGATGCAGTTCTATTATTTTTTGTGAAATTGCACCAGATGCAATAGCTATATTGCTACTGCATCCTGTTGTATGTTATGAATTGTACTTGGATGCAGTACAAACTTTTGCTACTGCATTCTGTTATTTTTTATTAATTTGTACTTGGATGCAGTAGCAATGTTCTACTGTATCTTGATTTTTTTTGACCTTTTTATAAAATATATTCATGATTGATTTTATTTTAAATAAAATTTAATTACGAACAAGAATATGCAATCACATTTCAATTTGAAATTATAAATAATGAGATATAAATATTTAAAAGAAATGATAAGAAAAATAATTATGTTCATACCTAATGCATTGATGTTATTACCCTTATTATTTAATAAATTGTGTTCACACCTAAATTAATCTCAACCGTATTTTCTCTTTTAATCCAATGATCTATATTGGTTCCTACAGTTCTCATATTAATTAAGTTCTCATTTGAGCACTCCCTTAATGAATGATACTCATTTAGAGATCATCTAAACTTTTAATTTAATTAACTCTTTTAATTGTAATATTTGAAAATTAAAATGTTCAAAGACTCTTAAGATTTTAAATTTTAAAAGTGGATGAATGACACTTCTAAAGTCCTTTTAATTTATTTTAATATATTATAGTTTGCATTTTCTCGTATTCTTGATTTAAGATTAACCATGGTCGGATTTGAGTTAAAAATTGGATATATGAAAGTGTGACATTGTGTGGTACACAAGTAGTGGTGGTATGGTATAGATGATTTGAAGCCCCCTTTTTTTGCGTATTTGATTTATTTCATGATTGAATTTTAAAAAAAAAATGTGCGCGTATTCACTTCACCTGTAGCAGGTGGGTACTTTAGACTTTAGAGATCCGCATACCCACTAGACGATTCTATTTTGATTACCCCAAAATTGGGACTGTTCGATTTTGGATCAAATGTTCATTGAGAGACAAAATAGCCCTAAGAAACTGTACAAATTCTAATGAGCGCCTAGGCGTTTGATTCTATTAGGAGCGTCCAATGCACATATATGTTATAAATTATGCACATATATGTGTTATAAAATGCACATATTAATTATGCATATATACGTGATATAATTAATATATGCATTTTATAACACGTATATGTGCATAATTTATAACATATATGTGCATTGGGCGCTCCTAATAG
>JAOWAN010077021.1:0-10810 GCA_028566635.1 Lobelia cardinalis
GTTGTTTTTCAATCTGTTGTGTGCTGCTCGTCAGACTAGTGTTACCTGAAGTGTTCCTAACATTTGAGGTAACATTTATTTCTGTTTTTGCAAGCCATTGACAATTTCAATGTTCACCAATATTCTTCTTGTTCTCAACATTATCAGCTCTGCTAATTACTGTGCTAATTTGTACAATCCATAGTTGAATTCGCTACCATCTAGATATTGTATAGTCCTTGAAATAAAATTGATAAAATCCAAATTTTAAAATTCAAAAAAGTTCGGACATTGCAGTAGGACAATTGAAATACTTCCACCAACAGCTACAACATAAAACAAAGGTACAAGGATGAAAGAAAAGAAAACCCAGCTTCATTTTCAAGAGGAGTAATATTTTATTCATACAAAGAGAAAGGGAATGAATTCATACGATGTGAAGTGGAAAAAAAAAACCAAGAAACCATGAACATCGAATAATGCAGTTCGAGTCGAAAAATAGTCACAATTTCGGAATAACTTAAAATTTATATAGGACATGCGTAATGGGCCAACGAATCGATATTACACGATGGATTATGCCATCGAAGGTCGTTTAAGGGGTGAAAGCGTTATTTTTTTTAATTTTTAATATTTTATTTCAGATTTTTATAATTTTTATTTTAAGTCGTTCGGAGTTTCTAGAATGTTTTTAGATTGTATAAATAATGGGGGAGCCGTTTTTGAATTTAGTTTTGATTTTGATAATAAACTCAGTTTCGTAAAGCTTCGTTCCGTTATCTCTTGATTCGGTCATTTTCGCTTAGCATCAAAGAAGTTGTTACAGTAACATTAGCCATACAGTAACATTAGCCATAGCCATGGGCATGGCCAAGAACCAAATGCAGCGACTAGAATACTTGAATTCCTTTGTTCTACTCCTACTTTTCCGGACTGGTGGTTTAATGGCAGATATTGTCGTATGCAGGATGGAGGGCTTGTTCTGGGTGAAGCCGCGCTGGTTCAAGTTTGCGGCAGGATTTGGCATGCCAGGCAGAGCCATGGCGCTGTCCTCACCAACCCCAAGCACGAAACTCCATTGAAGAAGTTAATGGTGTTGGGTTTTGATTTCCCTCCTAAAATTGTCTTTTATTTTTATGTAGTTTTACTAAAATAAATGAGACAAGTTATTGACCCATTAATTAGGGTAAATTAGGATTTTATTTGGGGCACTAAGACAAACGTGGAAATAGGGCTGCTACGTTTTCCTCAATTTTCAAACAGAGTTTTAGCCTTACGCATTCATAGAAAATTTGGCCCAAGAGGTTCGTTAATTGTTAGATCGTTGTAATTTTTGAACAGCATCTTCACAAGACCTTGTCCTTCAATCTGAAAAGTGGAGATCGTGATTGAAGTTTTTTTAAAAGGGTTATTTACTGGTCCGTTTTTACTATTGGTTTAGTGAGTTCCGCATAACACATTTCTTGTTGATTATATAGTTACTCTAGACTGTTTGTTATTGAGTTGCAGGTATTTTTTGGCATTTAGCTTTGTTCTAGAGAGAAAATTTTTTGGACAACGTTCCGACGTTCCGTGGTTTTTTACTTCTCATATTGAGGAGTTTTTTCACGTAAAAATTTTGGTGTCTTATATGTAATTGGTGTGGTGATTTTTTCATATTTGCATTGGTATTACTACTGCATATTCTTGTTAGAAACACTGCCTACCAGGTTAACACAAGTGGGAGAGGCTTTGTTGGGTATTTCGTATTAATTGTTGCTCTCTCATCAAAGTATGGTAGCAGAACTTTAGGTTGTCGGTGTGTATTTGACTTGTGTTAAATAATTGGAGGCTAATACTAACAGAATGGATTCCGTAGTGTAGTCTAGATTTTGGTCGGGATACTCTTCATCAAATTGTCCTTACAATAGAACTACTCATGTTGCACATTATTTCTATGGCCGGCTTTGACAATGGCAAGCACGTACGGGCAGGATCACGGCAGCAACTAAATTTGAAAAAGATGAACACACATTACTGAGGCAGGGGGAGTGTTTAGGGCAAAATAGTGTGTATTTTGCCCACTAAATATGATCAGACGGTATACGGAGCATCTAGGTGCTCCTTGCTAGGACCACTCGCAAGTGTAGGCGGCGTTTGGATAGTTGATTTTTCACTCTCCCACTCTCCCCCACTCCCCCTACTTTCTATTTAATTTTAACTAATTTTACAATTATGAAATTATATTTTTTTTCTCTATTCCAGAAATAACTATCTAAATCAATTCAACATATTCTTAATTTTATAGGATTACAATATATGCCTAAATTAACTTATAAGCTATCAAAATCGAATTCAAATACTAATACTAAAATATCTGAACACCACAGCCAATATATTTAAATAAATCAAACAAATAAGAAAATGAACATTAAGCACCAAAAAAATAAATATTTACAACTTCAAATTAGGGCAATCCAGTGCCGTTTAAGATAGTACAAGTAAGAAAATGAACATTAAATACTGACAAAACGAATCAAACAAATATTTTGTTAGCATATCAAATACTTAAACTGAGTACATGTTATAAAAACGTTAAAAAATATGAAGACATTTTATATGTAAAATAAACACATGAGCACTTCTTATACGTACATGTTATAAGAAAATAAATTTAGCGTTGAAATAAATAAACATTAAACCTAATGAAATGAAGATCGTTTTCAGTGGCATGAAATCGAATTTAAATGAAGATTTTGAAATTCTATACAAAAACTGCTGAATTTTTAATACTCGTATTTGTTAGAATCGAAATTCTGGAAGAAATTATACGAAAATTGTGTAAAAAATATGTGTTTATCGGTTTGTTTAATTACCTACAATTATGAAAATCGGTTATAACTACTTCTTAAAATTAAGGAAGTAATTATAATCGATTTTTTTTTCTTACTCTCTCACTTAGAAAAAGTGTATTACACATGCTAAAAGAGATGCTCCTTTCAAAGAGCACCTAAAAAATTTGCCCTGTTCAAATAGAACATGAATCCAAGTTACTGTTTATGCACCAAGGGATATGGCATCACACCAACTCAGTTTTATTTCACTAGATATGCATTTCATTTCATTTGTGCCTTTGAGGAATATTTTCTTTTACTTTACGAGTGTTTGCATCTTAGCTACAGGCGTCGCCCGTGCTTCCGACTATTATACTACAAAAGCTCAAATTACAATTTTATCGTACCAATAAAATACCAACGTACGCATTAGTGGATGAAAATTTTAATCTCCAATTTTCGATCACACAAGCAAGATCTGGATTCTATATGGTTCGATGCGAACAAATCTTCGTATTTATGAACTTTAGATCAAAAGTGGCAGATACCAGAAATATTTGTGTTACATATGACTACCAGACTCTCTGTATTATATATGCATGTTTGAGAGAAGATTCAAGTTATCTTCAATAATGTCTCTTTTTCTTGTTCAAAGAAATCACAAAATGCTTTTGGTTGAGATGCCTGCCTACTTCTCTTTAGGGTTCTATAATTTATGTTAATGGAAGTAGTCTAAAGATAAATATAAGCATGTACTATAAGTAGTATATTACTTTGATAATGCTTTTAATTAATCCAAACTTATATATAAAAAGTAGTGGATACTTTACATTCTTGCAACCCAGAATTTGCATCTTGTTGGCTATAGGCTATAGCTAGTGTTCTTGTTCCTTTGGATAGAGAATACATGATTCGGAATATTGCGCGAATTAGTTTTCGATATCATCACATATTAAAAGCATGTATTCCTTTAAATATTTTCACTTTCATATTTTAATAACGCCCTTCCTCCCCCAACTAAGTCCATATGCAAGTCCTTTATATTTAGAAAATTTGCACTCCAAATAATTATCTTATTTAAAATTAACATCTAAAATATTTTCTTATTTAATATTTATTACATTTAGATAGTTAAAATTAGATATTTTAAATATTTATTTTAATTTTTAATCATTAATTTTTAATTTTTAATCATAATTAATGATTTAAAATTAAAATTTAAGGTTTAATTTAAAAAAAATTTAAAAATTTCAAGTTAGACCCTAAATTTTATTTGAACTCAAATTGTCAGAAAGACCCCTAAAAAAACTCAAGTGTTTTGCACGTGAGTTCAATTTCATTAAGTTTCTAACGAAATCGTCAAAAAAAATCTCTAATTAAAACAAAATGTCAGGGTCCAAATCGATTGTTTTGATACATTGGCGTCCCTTTTAAACCTCCACGAAAATTTTGAGACCTAAAATGATAAAAACCCTATTTAAAATTAACATCTGAACTTACAACTATTAAAAAAATATCCATTTTGTATAAGCTTCTTGCTTATTAAGCTAGGGAAGCTGATCTTAACATTAATTATACGAGTTTGAAGAGTTTGACCGATCCGTTGACGTAGTTTCAGTTGAATTAATTGTAATCTTTAGCATTCTTTAGTAGCTTTAGCGCGCTCGTCACTTTTGAGCTTCTTCTTTCCGTTAATAGACTCTTCAATTTGCTTTTATGCACTAGGGTAGGTGAATGGTATGTCATTTGCGTTTGAAGGCTCACAGTTGTTCTTTGATATGCTTTCATCTTCAGTCTTCAGTTCTTGCTTGAATCCAATATTTTTTTTTATATCATTGGATGTCTTTTGAGTCGCCAGTATAGTTTGCACAACATTGAGGCTTGGTGAACTTAATTACAGTTGCTGTTAGGCTATTGTTTCTAGCAACTACATCACCAATTTAGGTCATGCAGGTTTTCAGCTTCAAGCTTAAGCTTGCATTCGAATTCTTAAGCTTGATGACTTCTTGGATGCATCTTAATACAATGATCTCTCACTTAATGGTCCGGTTTTTAGTAATAACAGACTTGAAGTTGTCAGCTAGCACATTATGCACTTTTTTGAGTTCTTCAAAGTCATTGAACTCTTCGTTCATGATGTGAGCCCCATCTTCTCTTACGAACTCATCATTAGCACTTACAGAAGTTTGTGCGTAGGCACTTGCTTATTTCTAAGAATTAGTAAGCGTATGGTAAGCTTCTAAAGAGGATCTTTCAATTTCTGAGATGGCAGTAAGAGTAATGGATTTTTGGTGGATTTAGGTGGTATATTTTTCAATGGTAAGTAAGAATGTAGGTGACTAACTACGGCTTTTGATAGGAGTGATTCGGTCATTGCTTTTGGTTATTTCAGAAGTACTTCGAGAGGGACCCACTTGACCATATATGCAACCACTGTATCTGTGTACTAATTATTCGTGCAAATTTTTTGCATCTGGAATAGGATCTTCAAATTCATCAGTTAGAGAAGAAACATGTGTGACATAGTTACTTACCTCGTTCCTAAAAGCTTTAGTGCTTGACAATGGATGTATAAGGTGATGCATGGTAGATTCAGCAGCTCGACATATTCTTTCGAGTCAAGGGCCATGAAGCCTACTTCAGCTTCTTCTACAAAGTCTCAATTTTTAGCACCTTCTCCATCTAAATCTGATTATAGCCAAATCAATGGATCTTCAGTTATGAACCCTTTTGAAAATATTTTGGAGCTTTCTTTCTAGGGTCTTCAAACTTATGCTCTGTACACTTAGAAGCTCCATGTTTATGATGGGTAAAACAGACAAGCTTTCCTTGTGTATTCTTTCCATCAGAAGGTTTAGTAGAGTTTTTTAACAGCTTGGTGAGGATGTAGAGGGATATTTTTGGGTTCTGGGATGCTGTCTTTTGACAAATTTGTCTTTAAGATAATTTAGGGCAAAATCAGCAAATGCATCTACTTGTTCAATATTGAAATGGATTCAGTGGGATCATTGTTTTACTTATGGAGTTAGCTGTTGCATTTGTAGATCTAAGGAGTTTATGGATGTAGCTGAGGGTTGGATTTGAGCAGGAAGGGCTAATTCCTTAAGTTGCCTATCAGAAGCTCGGAGCTTAAGCAATTCTTAATAGAGGAATAAACTTGAGACAATGTTTTGAATATGGATAGTGTATAGGTCTCTGACTACTTTGATGGCTGTAATCTCATGTGCCTTCTATTTCCAGGAGAACTTATAACATTACAAGTCTGTGAATTCAGCTATGGATCTTTGCTTATAAGTTGTTAAGCTTTGAAATATTCTTTTCGCGAAGACATGCTGTGACACCAATTGTTGGTCTAACTGGAAAGAAAGCTAGAGGGGGAAGGGTGAATAACTTATTTAAAATTTAAAATTGTTTTCAAACCTTTGCACCGGATAAGCAAGCTTAACTATTAAAAATTAGATCATGATGAAATAATCCAACTTAGTCTTAACTACTTAAGTTTTTCGTGCTAATGATTAAGCAAGGATAGCTTAGGCAAACAGTTTAAGTAGGCAGACTAAGAAAATAGTTTGAAACCGTAAGCTAGTAAAGATATATAATTACAAGCATATATACAGTCTCTTTAGGCTTATATGAACTGTTGAATTAACTTGTGACGTCAGCAGTGAGAAAACAGTAAATCAAACAAGTATAAGCAGTATGTAAGTGGTTCGAAATGTTAAGTAAATCATACTCCACTACATAGTGGATTAGGCTAGAATTTGTGATTTCACTACAACAAAAGTGACTATTTACGGCATTTATTTTTCAGCATTTAAACAAATGCCTTAAAATTCCAGCATTTTTAGGAAAATGCCTTAAATTTCCAGCATTTGTAGGTAAATGCCTTAAATTTTGCGGCACTTAACTAATTGCCGGAAAATTTAAGGCATTTTTTCAGCACTTAAATAAGTGTCGAAAAATTTAAGGTATTTCTTTCAGCACTTAATTAAGTGCTGGAAAATTTAAGGCATTTGTTTCAGCACTTAATTAAGTGCCAGAAAATTTAAGGCATTTAATCCATCATTTAGCTAAGTGCCATTTAATTTAAAGCATTTAATTTGATATTTAATTAAATATCGGGTATTTTGCAATACTCTTTTTGTTACTTATATAAGGGTTTAAGATTATAATTTAGGGTTAAGGTTTTAGGTTTTGAAAAAGGATTAGGGTTAGAATTTAAATTTATTATTTTTAGGGATTATGTTTGGATCTAACTGCTTATCATGGTTTATAGTAGGTTTAACTTATGACCTTTAAAAGTGAATATCTAATTTACAAGGTAAATATATCATATATTTTATTAAAAATGAAAATATTATATTCATATTTAATATTATAATGATAAAATTATATTTGAATAAATTAGCCTAAATTATTTACAAAGTTATACAAAATGAACTATAATCATAGATTGAATTAAGGTTTATGCATCCGGTTTTTAAGATTAGGAACTAGGGGTTAGGGTTGGAGTTAAGATAGGAGATTAGGGTTCGATTGTAGATTTAGGATTTAATGATCTATCATAATTTAGGCGTAAATGATTTGTGTTTAGCATATACTACTATTAAATTTAAGGTAATTAATAATGTTAATTATTACAGTTCAATTTCCTTAAATTTTAAAGCATGTAGTAAGTACAAATTATTTTTATAATTTATTTAAGATAATTAGTTATCAATGATTAATATAACATGAAAATGCCAATATCTATTTAACTAGATCTTTCAAAAATAAAATAACTCAATAATCATAAATTAATAAGCAGTATAATTACTTATAAAATTATTAATAAGTAATTTATTAAGTCGTTAAGACATTGATATAGAATCAAACTTGATTAAGCACTCAAACGTACAAAGTATTATTTTTAGTTATATCATAAAATTAAATATAAAAATACAAGATTATAAATCAAATTATTCATTTCATTTGGACTTTCAGTAAAGAAAGTAACTCAATATATGATTAATAAGCATACTTAATTTCAAAATGATAAATAACTATCTTTAACACATATATAATCAGGCCCGCTCCTGAGGGAGTGCCAAGAGTCCGATCGCACATGGCCTCTAAATTTTTGGGGGCCCAATTTATATTATTGAATTTGATTATTTAATCTAATTTTATTTAATTAAATACGTAATTAACTAAATATGTAACAAGTTAATGAATTAATTCAAAATAACTTTACTTCGTTCCCAAATAAATGTCTACTATTCTATTTTGATGAGTTTCATTATAAGTATTTATTTTTGAAACCAATCTCAAATGATTAAAGTTAATATTTTGTTATTGTATTCATTTCTCCTTGACATACAAAATAGTTTAATCAAGAAAAAAATTGGGCTTACCACTAATTCTCTTTTTATCTCTCATAATTGTTTATTTAACTATTTTTCTAAAATTATGTGTAATTTAGATAAAAATGTTAATTTAACAAAAAAATATTAAAATTTAAATAGATACTAAAAATTTATTTTAATAATCAATTTTTTTTTAATAAAACGTCTAATTTAATAATTTGGCACATGACCTAAACATTCTCAGGAACGGCCCTGTATACAATGTATCATCAAACTTAATCTAACGAGTACTCTGGTGGTCTAACGGTATGCTCAACGCAAAATAGTTCATCTAAAAAGTAGTATTAATTATTAATAAACACAGAATAAATAATTTAATAATAAATTTAAATTAATTATTTATATTTAAAAATATATTTTATTAAATGAATAAATTAACTTAAAAGCTTTCATAATATTATAATTAATTTTTCATATAGACTATATAGTATTTAAAATTTTATTTTATATTATATAGTATATATTAAATATATAATTATGTTTCACAAATTTAAAATAAAAAATCAAAAACAAGAAGTGATGAATACTTTGAATTCAAAAACAAAAATATAATAAAAGGAATTTAACAAAACCCCAAATCCTTGGATCCTAATGAAATATAAACTCGATAAACTCTCTCATTCTCTAACCTAACAAGAACCTCTCTTTTCTCTCCCTTCAGCCGCCTCTATGGCTTCGCCCCCCTCTTCCCCGTCGGACATTCTGCTTTACTCCCCGGCCATTCAACCAGAATTCAAAATGGCGATTTAGTGCCCTATTCCCGCACCAGTAGCAGCTTTGAAATCAGGGGATTAGGTCAAAAGTTAGTCGGCGGCAAAAGCAATGGATATCGAATTGGTAAGCACGGGTATGTGCCCTAGATGTCTGTCAAAAGAACCCGAGCACGAGTAGCGGCTGCAGAACAAGTAGTCGGGGCAAAAGCAAGAAGACCACGCGTACGGTGCCCTGGTCCGACGATGTCTATCTCAAGCTCCTCGTCAAGGTTCGTCATCCCCCTCCCTCTCCATTTTATGCTGTCGCACAGTAGAGTAGAACCATTAATTCATTAATTGCAACTATCACCAAGTACATGTGAATCTATTCACTTGATTTTTTGATTTAATTTTTTGACCAGGAAACGTTTGTATCGATTTACTCTTGTCAAAATACACTATCAGTTTGCATAGATTTGGACGGAGGAAGTGAATTCTTATTTAATGTTCCAGTGGTAGTGTATAATTTGTTTTAAATTGTGCTCCTGTAATTCTTTGGTGCTTACAAGTGGATGGATTAGCATGGATGCATACAAAGAAAGACATCAATTTCTAAGTTTGGTTACAAGTGGACAAGTGAATTATTTGTCCATTCTTTGTAAGTTAATTTGAAAGTTGGTGAGCAATCAGACAATTTTTATGTTTTCTTCTGAGGTTGAATTGCAAAGCTGGTTTTTTCTAAAAGCTCAACTTTGATTTATTTAATCGATAGTCATACAAAGTCCATTATGGTGCCCTTTATGAAATTACTATAACAATTTAACTCCTTCTATCAACCATTTGACTCTGAACATCAGTTGTTTATAAACAATATTTAGAGATTCATAACATCATTAAGAATTCTAAGTGAAAAATTCCAAAAGCAAAGTTCAAATGGAACCAGTTAATCAAATATATGAGACATCAGTAGCTCTATAACCAAAGTAGGCTGTAAATCAAAATCTTGATAAAATGTTCGCAAAAAAACTTTTCATTCAGACCAACTTTTCATTGGGATCAAGTTTTTATTTGGCTTTCTTTTGTTTTAGTTGAACCGAGCAATCCCATCCTATGTTTTTGTTGATTCTATGTGCATGAAGCCAAAGTTTTTGTTTTGCTTGATTTTTTTCTTTCTTTAGCAAAAGTGTTCTAGTTCTAGTTAGATAGGTGAACACTGAACAGACATAAAATTTACCTATTGATGGTTTGATTTCAAATTAAGGTCTTTATTAATTGGAGTATTAAAAACACCAACATGGTAAACACTTGACTTACGTCACCGTGCTTTTTTCTTTCTGAGGGTTGCTACTTTTTTCTTTTCAGTGACATGGCATGAATCATTTAGCTTGTGCTTTTGCTGTTTTGCATACAGAGGCTGTTTGGTTGTTATGAATAAAATAGAAAATCAAGTATAGTCTGTTTTGCTCTGTTTGAGTATCATTGTACTTAATATGGAAACAAATTTTTTTGGAGATTATTTGATGTTATATCAATATATATCTTTTCTTTTCTTTTCAATCAATTATTGTTTATCTCAATTTAATTATAAATTTACTGTTTTTTTTATAGGTAATGATCGATTAGGATGTAAATTTGTAAAAAAGATCTTGTTGAGGATTTGAGATAGATCAAGGAAATTCAGGTATGGCTCTATATTAGAATGCTCCGTATGTCATTTGTGAGCAACTCCTGTTTGTTGTGTCAGCAACTCCTGTTTGTTGTGTCAGCAACTCCTGTTAGATGGTTGTTTAAGTCAATATACCTAAAAGGCAATTTTAGTACTTCATTTATCATCTGATTTTACTATAGCAATTGCAAATATTATGTATATATATGTGTTTCTTATCTTTTCAATCAATTATTGTTTATCTCTATTTAATCA
>JAOWAN010077032.1:0-10810 GCA_028566635.1 Lobelia cardinalis
GAGACCGAAAGGGCGAATTGGGTGCCTAACCCCTTCCCGATTCGTAACCTAGCCCCCGGACCTACAATCTCACACAATTCTCAAAAAAGACTTGTGCTTCCGAAGTCTTAAATATAAACGGAGGTGGCGACTCTCAATCTTTCACACAAGCACGAGCGGTCACTAAATGAGAAAACCCGCGCGCGTTGTACCAAAGCTCTCATCGCACATCGCATCGCCAAAAAAATCGATGTCGAGGAATCGGGGTATCTCACACCTGATAAGTAAGATGGGAAAATATCAGGAAGTGTATCTTCAACGTTAAGAAAATTAAAGTTTGGTGGAAAATATAGTTGGGGAGATCAACGAATGCTTTGTGTGCTTCTTTGAGTCGTGTTGGTGTTCTAGCAGCTTACATCCATGATCCCAAAGGACGATTAATGTATCCAAAGCCAGTTGTAACCCTAGAGAAAATGTACTCTTGATGTCTTGTTGTTGTGGCCATCTTCAATTGGGTTCAATTGAAAGAGCTAAGGTGACGTTTGGTTTGGTGAGAAATGGAATGGTAATGGAGTCGAACACATTTGGTTCTCACAGAGTGCAATGAAATGGTTACTTCATTCCTTAATTATGTTCCATATGTGAAAGTATTTGGCGGGAATGGTAAATATAGCAAGTAAAAGACCAAATTACCCCATTCATATTGATAACATAATTAGTTATGGTGATAATGATGATAATAAATTAACAAATTAATAATAGAAAAAGGTTATTGTAATGTGTTCCTGTGATAAAATTATATTCGCGTAGAGTAATAAGTAAATTATGAATTGCTAGTATTGTTCCGTATATATTTGTGGAGTAGTAGTTAACTAATAGAAGAAAAATGATTAATAATATATTTACAATTTACTGGTACAATTGATTATAATTGTCGGGTGTATTCTACTAATAAGAAATTTATATAAACATTATATTATAATTTATAATTTATATTGTTTCTTTTTTGCGGCAAAGGATTAAAGTTAGAAATCATAGTCATTTACGTGAACTTGATGTCATCTTGTAATCAATCTCCAGTCAAACGGTGATTTATTTGTAAAAGTGGTTGTTTCGTACCTCCAGATTTCCAGTGCCATCTGAAAGTGTTATTTCTTGTATATGATGGGCAAGCAAGCATTTTTGTGGTTCATAACATTGTCAATCAAGGGGTATAACATTAGGGCGGGCACTCTCAGATTTTTGCCAAGTTTGGATGTATAAGGTGAGAGAAATTGTTGAAGATTTCAGTTTAATTAAGAGTCTCTGCAACTTGTCTTGTCCTGCATGTAGATTAAACCCATTAAGGGGAACCCCTCTAAGCCCCTAGCCTTTTTAGCAGGACCCATTGGCTGGAGGGACAAATTCTCCTTTAGCTCGTGCTATGAGTTTCAATGTTTTAACATTCAACAATCTTGTTAGGATGAGGATACGATCACCAAAAGGAATAGGGGTTATCATTCAAGTCATATTTTGTAGATATCAAGCTTATGTATGTGATGGTGAAATCGTCCACGATGATGATGATAAATGTGTAGCAGACTTTTGATATGAAAATGGTCCACCCTACTTACCTTTACTCACTTCTTTCCTGTCTCAACACACATCAACCATGGAGAATTCTTCTTTTGTTTTATCTGCATTCCCTACATGTGTACAATTCTCTAAAATCATTTGCTGCTGTTCTCTGCTTTGGGACTAGTTTGTAGAGTATGGTGATCATATCATCTCCTGGATTCACTTGTGATATATTGAAGCCGATTTTAGGTGTTCGATACCTACAGAGGGAGGGGCCTGGTGAGGAAATACCTTCATCCTGCTCTTGAGATTGTCAGGAGCGTTTTCTTGGCTTATCTTGGAAAAATGGCAAGTAGTGGAGCTCCATTCTGACCTTCTCATGTTCACTCTTGGGTAACAAAAAAGGAAGAAAAACCGTGTCCCTAATATAGAGCTATTAAGTGGTCCAGGAATTACTGCATTTAATTATGGTACGATTGCATGCCATTGATGAATTCAATAGTCCACTACTGATTGCATGTGTTTCCTTTGGTACTTCTATATGTAGATAGGAATGGCAATCTGTCTTTTAATTCAACATAAAAGAAAAAGTATTTTCACTTATTTTTTTGGTCTTTATTTTGTTTCTTTTCTCTCTTCCCGCCACTGTTGAGCGGATTCCTGGTGGTAGTTTGAAGGTTTGTAAAAGATGTCAGAAAGGGTCTTTATGTTGAATACTCTACATGAGATCTGTTTATGCTTCAAATGCTTCTCATCTACCGTGAGAAATCACCTATGCTTTCCCCATATCCGAATTTTTGTATGGCCTTTGCTAAGATGACAGTCTAGTCCCAAGTCCTAACTCCAAACTGATTGATGATGCCACTCGATAACTTATACCCTTTCAAGAGCACCATTATCCCTGGCCTTGTTGCTCTTGATACTTGAAAGTAGGGGCGGACATAGTTTTGGCAGTAGCTCTTGATACTTGAAAGTAGGGGTGGACTTAGTTTTGGCAGTAGCTCGATTTACAAGGATCTGCTTGAACATACCAACATTTGTGCACCGGATTGTAACAGAACTTAAAACTTGTTTGAGCGAGAGTAATACTAGGCCTGCTGATCCACAGATGTGTGGTACCCCATGGTGCGCTTGAAACCTGGAGCGTGTCCAACTGATAAATTCAGTCTATCAAATGTAAAATCCAGACCAACTAAAAGTAACATTCGACGTGATTCTAGCTTTTTAATATAATTCTAACTATCAACTGTAAAACGAAGAGTTATATATTTATCTTCAGTTTGTCGGATGTTAAATTTAGTGAGTCAAATTTTACATTTGGTAGTTTGAATGTACTCAATTCAGCAGCTCAGCTTTATTCTTATTAATCACTTGTCCAATTGTTTTCCATAGTGTCTTTAGAGTTTTGGCTATCATTGAACCCGAAAGTAATAAAAATGTCCTTGTCGAAGCTCTAATAGAAAACATATCAAAAGTGGTGGTGGTGGTGGTGGTGGCTAGCTGAAAGTGCCAAAGGAAAGAAATTTATGAAACAACGGTAGAGAGAGAAGCATGCCTAAAATGATTCAAGCTTGAAGATCTCCGAATCTCATAATTAATAAAACTGAAACCAACCCAGTACAAAAATACGTGGAATAAATTTTACTCCTATGTGGGATAGTGACTGTTGACTAGGCAGAGTCCCTACCTCCCAAAAGAGCCGTTAAGGACCTGTCAAGTGTTTCTACTTGGTTAGCAATGATGATTGGGATTGGAGTCCATATATTCTTTTCGAATAATATCTCATTTTTAAATATATTTTTCTAAAACTATATTTTAATATTTTTTAGACTTTTAAATCTTTAAATTTAAACAATTAATAGAATATACGTCATTTTCAAAAATTAATTATATTAGATGAGATGAAATGCCATTTGATAGTTGATACAAAAAATTTGAAGTAATTGGGCCAACGATTCAGTTTGAAAAATTATTTTGTATTCGAAAATAATTTGATGTATTTTTCTTCAAATGATATTAGTAATATGTTATTCATTCATGGAAATTGGATATTATGGTTTTATTCATTTGTAAACTACTATTACCTCCATCCTTGAGTGTCTGATGTTGACTTCTTTAGTTTAGCACTAAACTTTTTTAACCATTTTTTTTTTAAAATGAGAATTGATATGCTTTTGTAAAGTTATAAAAAATTCATTAATAATCTATTTAATATTCTTATAAAATTTGAAATTATTACAATATTAATCACAGTAAATGAATATATACATATACAAATATTTTAAAATTAAAAATGTATTAGGTTAATTTTTCAAAAATTAAAATCAAACACTTACTAAGGGGCGGACTTGTATTCCATAAATATTCAAATGCAACTTCAAATTAAAGTGAATTTAAAAATATTGACAAAAAAATTGGTATTTAAAAATTGGTTATAAATTAATTTTAACAAGTTGAATGCTGGTTCTGAATATGGTTTTGTGGGAGGGGAAGCATGATTTTCTGTCCCATTTAATATATCATCTTCTATCTTATATCTTTTGAACATTAATACATATCATATTATTTAAAATTTAAAATTTCAGGATCATCATTTAAACATATAAAAATTTAGGATGAGATTTTAAAAAATTGGACAGAAAATAAATTATCAAATGAACAGAAGATTCGAACTCGTAGGACGGGATGAATTGAATGGCGGGCAGATTGAAATGGGTGCTTTCCTAACTTCAAATGGCTCTCTCATTTTCTCCAAGCCAAAAAAATTGACCCCAAACTCTCCATTCCATTCCAATTCGTTTCTTTTTTCTGTTTTTCTTTGCCCTAATAGTCGGTGGTTGGTGTTTGATTGTGAATTATGCAATGGTGGGCTGGACGGCATCTTTAGTCACGAGGTCTATTATGGAGGAGCAATGCTAAAGCTTGTTCCACTTTTATAGAACTTCAGAATGTGACTGAATTTTGTCACTTTAAAAAAACTCTCTCTCTCTCTCTCTCTCTCTCTCTCTCTCTCTCTCTCTCTCTCTCTCTCTCTCTCTCTCTCTCTCTCTCTCAAATAAATAAAGTTGAAGGAGCAAAGGCCACATAGGATCATCACCACATGTAATTTTGATATATGTTTCATTTCTTTTATAAATTTTATTTATTTTTCTCCTATTATTCACTTTAATTATTATAAAAGAAATTTAAAAAACCTACACCAAAAATTCATAGACCAAACGAGTCCTAGGACACTCGTTTGAATCTATTGGCTATTAGGGCATCTTTAACAAGAGGAGGAGTACTCCTTACTTCTCCTCCATTCTTTTTTCGTCACGTCAACTTTTGTATTATTTTATACTACTCCTACACTACCTCACCTCCATAATCATATTCATCTCCAACAAAGGTACTACTATTTTTGGTCTTACTTTATTATTTATTGTTACATTATTTTTATTCTAAATTTATTAAAGTTATTTATAATTATTTAATATAAAAAAATTAATACATCTATTAATACATTTAAAAATACATTAGTAACTTTATATTTAGATAAAAAATCTAAAATAAATAACTTTATCCAAAATTAAATAATTTTTCAATTTTTTATTTTTAAATTGATATTATGCCATTATAACGTTAAAAAAATAAATAAAATAATTTTAGTTTCAAACTAACTATTGATAAAATATAAAATATTAGTTATAATCAAAATATGTATAAATATTATTGATGTAAAGCTAAAAGTATTTAATAAAATTATTTATTATATATAAATAAATTATATAAAATAAAAAATATATAAATAATAAATAATATAATTACTATTATCTTATCTCATAAAAAATTATTTTGGGATACACATATCAAACGACACATTTTAATTGAATTTCATCTACCCCTCCTTCTTTCCAAGCCACGGTCTACTAGTTCTCCCCCAAATTTTCGAAATCGGTCCACTACTCCTACTCCTACTCCTCCTCTACTCTTCCGTTTATTGGAGGTACCCCTTCCCTTACCTCTCCACTTATCGGAGATGACCTTACTATTGTAACTTGTAAGGATGAGGAGGGTTTTTGAGGATGAGTCTATCGACTCCCTTCCTCAACTTTTTGCCATTGAGGTGGGCCTAAAATGACTCTATCGACTCCCTTCCTCAACTCTTTTTAGTGACTCTCAAATGCCCAAGTTTCTCCCTTAAGACTTTTTTTTTGGTTACATCTCCCTAGACTGTCGAACCTACTTCAGTCAACTACAAAAATAGTTTCCCAGCCTCCTTTTTTTTCTCTACCAAAAATCAACAAAGACAAACCCAGTCGAAGAAGAATATGAAAAATGTTCAACAAATATTTTCTTTTATTTCATTCCTTTCATTCACAGTAATTTTCAAGCATCAAACATTTTTTTTTTTTTGTCTCTTTTTATATGAAATAATTGAAATGTAAAAACAAGCACCATCATACAAATATTTTCTTTTATTTTGTTGAAAATAGATGACTAAATCCAGGGGCAGAGCTTGGTGGGGCGAGTGGGTTCGGTCGCTCCCACCGTGGTGAAAATTTATTTATTATTAGTAGTAGTCTTCGTAAATCATAGAGATTTTTCGTACTTGCCTATTCTTCTTCGATAAAACCCAATTTAGTTCTTTTATATTTATCTTTTTGAAAAATTGAACATAAACTTTGAATTTCTAAAATAAAACATTGTCATTTTGTTCCTAATTTCTCGTAATCGTTATAAAATGAAAGTGAATTATTTTTTCGTGTTTTTATCTCGGATCCACCCGTCAAGTTGTTTAAACGGAAACTTTTTTGAGGCTCTGCCCCCGAATTTCGTAAAATTTCGCTCCCACCTCAAAATATTCTTGACTCCGCCCCGATCAAATCTATAGAGTAAAATAAAGATGTTGATTTGACACCTAGCTATGTGTCAATTTTGATGCGTTTGGACCAAAAACAAAATCTCACAATATATATATATATATATATTTTTTTTTTAATATCATATTTCCTCTATTTTTCATCCACGCATAGCACATAAGGTCACACACATATTTCATAAATTCTCTTTCACCCATACACACTTTTTACACATTCTGTCTTACTCACAAAATACAACCTCACACAATTTTCACTTAAGTTAATATATAATATATTAGTAATATTTTTATATATAAATGTAATAATATTTAAAAGTATTTAATTAAGTTATTATTTTTTTTTAAATAATTGTTGCACTTTATGCTTTCAGACAAAAATATTTTTTATTTTCTTTTTATAAGTGATATTATCATAAAAGTATTTAAGTAGTTATTTTTTTCAAAGTTTCGTGCTCTTGAGAATGGGTAATTTTTAGTTTATTTAATATATCTAAGGGAAAAATCTATCATAAAAAATAGTTAAATAATACGTAATTGAAACAATAAATGTAGAGTAAATCGAAAAAGCTTTAGTGGAATGGTGATGTGTAAAGAGTGAGCATTGATGCTGTTTTTTTTGGTAAAATGTGAAGTTAAATTTGAAATTTAAAAAATAGTAAAATACAAATGTGATAGAGTTTGAAAAAACATGAGTGAGTAATGAGAATGCTGTAAAACCTTGATCTTTGGTTCGCACGTGTAGGGGGTTTATACTGATACTATGTTAAAGTTCAAGGTTTTAGATAGAGGTGCAACAACGGTTTGGTTTAATTTGGTTTGAGGTATAAATCGTAAGTCGAACCGCATCCTATCGATTTGAAAATTTTCAAATATAAACCGAATCGTAAAATTAAAAAATTAAACCGAATCGAATCGATAAACCGCAGTTCGGTTTTGTCGGTTTTAAAAAATCTTGTAATTTTGGAAAAAAATAACTTAATATAACATAAGATTTATAACAAAAAAATTTTAAAAAAATTATTTTTAACATTAATAGCATATGATCATAATATAAATTGAAAAACAACTCAATTATTTTGTTTGTTTACATAATATTTAGCAAAATATAATTTAAAAATATAAAATTTATACGTTCATCATAATATAATTAAGTTTAAGTTAGAATATAATTATTATTCTATTTTATATATAAAATTAAAAGGAATGTATATAAATATGATGAGTTTATATGAAAATATACATATATATTAGATATCGGTTTGGTTTGGTTTGAGGTGTCGAAATCGCAAATCGAACCGAACCGTACAGTTTGGAAATTTTTTGAACCATAACCGAAATGTCGTTAGTCGAAATCTAACCAAACTCATCGGTTTGGTTCGATCCGGTTCGATTGTCGGTTTGAGCGGTTTGGACTTAGACCTCTAGTTTCAGATCTCAAAATCAGTTGGTTGGACTGGCACGTGTAGAGAGTCTGCTCTGATACCATGTTAAAATGTCATGAGGTTCTATCTTAAAATCAATTAGCTATAAAAGAAGTAGTTTGTCCAAAATCTTTATTAAATATAATTGAGGCTTATTTATTCCCGATGTAAAATAATATCTCATTAGTACAAACGGTACATACCAAAAACTTATGCAATTGATACAATTGAGATATCAGAATGAGACTTTTGAGTAGTCTCAGACTCTTAGAAAATAAAGGGGAGGGGGGGGGGGATAGAGTTGACGTTTAAGAAGGAAACGACACTTTGAATTGTAGATGAGAAGAGAATGAAGATAGTAGAAGAGTTGTATACACTACACTCTCCCAAGATACAATGCTTATTCGTAGCCTTCACCGTTAGCACTACGCTTGCACCACACATGATGCAAACTTCCCATGTGGTTTCTAATTTGGTTAAGGGAACCATCTCTTTACTTATAAAGAGCATAGGTAAGTATCTCTTCATCAATGTGGAACACTTGCATTCAATGCATTTAAAATTCACATAACCTATTCCATGAGGTACACTTTAATCATATTTTTCAATTCACCCTAAATTGGGTTTGACCAATTTAATATTTTATGATATTCGGTGATAAAAATATTTAATGATCTCATTTTATAAATAGCTGGAACCCACTTAAAATATTGCTCAAAATTGAAATAAATCCAATTTTTGCAACACCAAAAACTTATGCAGCAGCCGGTAAGTGGAGTGAAGGCATCAAAGGGCCTAACAATCAATTGAAATATATATCCGGAACAGGGAGATTGATGTGAGACTTGTTTTTATTTTCATCGTTGATGTCTCAAAGGTTACCAGGATTCTCCCATGAAACTAATCAGACTGTAGATGGTGAATTAGATTACACCATAAGAGACAAAAACACTTTTCTCTTTAACAAATATGACAAGAATCAACCTAACATAAGTGTACAATGTTTTTGGGTAGACGGACATTGAGCTGGTGTAACGTAACGGGATAGAAGCCTACTCAAGAACACTTTACAACATTTTTACATCAAGAGATATTCAATTTCGTTTTATTTATATGTATCCTTTTAGTGCAAAAGATGATATGGATTGAAAATTAGTATTTTTTTTGTTTCAAATGATATCTCATCTCTTGTTACATGACTTTTTTAAATGACAAATATACTAAATTTTAAAATATAACCAACCTCTATATGTTGAATTTGACCCCTCGATGGCTTCGCCATTGATTTGTCCATTTATCGCATACATACCTCAATTGATCAGTTAACTACTCCATCCATTTCAAAATACAAAAGCTTTTAGCCTCTTGCTTTTATATGGTCTTTTATCACTTTTAAAATGAAATTTTTAATCTTATACCCACCAATTGACAATTAATGCATAGGAGTAGAGTAAATTTTATACCAATCTCATAATTTGAAATTACAAGGGGAGTACTCCTATTTTGAATCATCATGGGAATCCCAATAACTGCAAAAATTGTTCCAAAAATAGAAAAGCAAAACACTGCTTGAAAATTAATTCTTAAATTAAACCTGACACATGACACTACTGGAAGAGGAATCGAGAGATGCTTGGAGGGAGGGAGGGAGGGAGGGAGGGAGAAGTAAGCTGGTTTAATTAATTAGGTGACGAGTGAGTGAAGTCCGAGGCCATTGGCACGGCATGTGAAGCAGATGTGTAACAATTGACATAAATAAATTGGCCTCGACGTCGGCCCGACCGTCCAAAAACGTCGTTTTTATTCAAGTGACTGACTACTGTGGGAAGGGGTGGAACGCTGAGTGACCCACCACAACTCTGTTTTGGGATTTGGAACCATGGTGGCAAATAGGAAGTATTTTTGTTTGTTTCTTTCGTGTCATGTTTTTGGCGGGTACGTACCGGCCGGGCCGGGTGCTGTATACCCGATATCTCACTTTCAGCTCCTCCTCTAATTAATGCCAATGTCGAGCCTTTTCTAATTAGCTTTTCTGATATTTTTTACAAGTACGGCAAAATAAATTAACTGCATTTTTATTTGTTTATTTACCCAATATGAGAAAAATATCGATGATTTGGGGAGAGAGAAGGAAGAGAGATCAAAGAGATGGCAAGAAAGTGAGAGGGGATATAAATGTGGGGTGGACAATGTTACTCCTATTTATGCTTTTGGAAATTTGTGTCAAGCACTAGGGTAATTTACACTGTCTTCTCGTGATTTGACCAAATTTGATTGTCCCCCTCAGGTTCGGCCTTTATACGGAGCCTACCTTTTTTTGAACAAAAAATCATTTTTACCCTTAAATAATCTTAAGTACACTTGTGCTCTTCATTTTTTTTTTTAGGAATTGACTATTTTACCCTACCATTGAAGTATTTAATTACCCCCCTCATACCTTATTTAATTTGAACATTAAATATTTTTAAAAATAGATAATTTTCACCGATTAATATATATCAAACGTCTAGAATTTTTTATTGGTGTACAAACATTGAAATATTATTATTATTATAATAAAAATAATAATATGAGTGCAGGTTTTATGAGGGCCTTTCATTCCAGTTACATTTAGGAAATCAATCTCCACGAGATATACAAGGTCGCCCTAACTAAAGTATTTCTACGAAGTACAAGTTGGGAAAAAGGCCCCTTGTCAAGCACAAGGTCGCCCTAACTAAAGTACTTCTACGAAGTACTTCAAGTTGGGAAAAAGGTCCCTTGTTAAGCACAAGGTCGCCCTAACTAAAGTACTTCTACGAAGTACTTCAAGTTGGGAAAAAGGTCCCTTGTCAAGGACAAGGTCGCCCTAACTAAAGTACTTCTATGAAGTACTTCAAATTGGAAAAAAGGTCCCTTGTCAAGCACAAGGTCGCCTGATCGCACTGTCGCGGGTGCTTCAAAAAAGAATAATAGTATCCTACTTACTACTACTACTACAACTACTAAACTA
>JAOWAN010077041.1:0-10810 GCA_028566635.1 Lobelia cardinalis
TACCTAAAACAAAACACATACTAAACTAAAACACTAAATCATTAGTAGGTTAGTACAAAAATATATACAAATATATTTCTAATTTACATATTCCTAAAATACTTTATACCAAATATTTTTCAGAAACATAAAGATATACTTAGAGTATTTTCATACTCTTTCAACATGGTAACCACGTCATTTTTTGTGGACCGTGCGGTACATTTTTGCGTAGTATTAAAATACACTTTCTCATCTATTTTCTCATGCGAGCTAATCTTTTTAACCGACTTACGATTAGTAAATTAACGGAATCCGTTAACTTATAACAGATCTGCAGCCCAATTAGAGTTAGTAACTCGTTAGGAGTCTCTTTTTACAGATTCAGAGTCCAACTGATAATTGGAAACTGAAACGGACTCTTCCTAATTTTTGGGTAATAATAATCAGGAGTCCTACACACCTTAACCAGATCCGAAATTCCTCTCCCTCTCAACTGCTTCGTTTTTTCTCCTCCCTCCTCACGGTTTTCTCGATGCTCCGTAACAGAGTTCTTGTTCCGTTGTTCGAACACTGTCAGTACGTGCTTCACCGATCGTATATTCGAAGGAGTCCTGGGAGGCGTTTTGTTTCACACAATTCGAAAGCATCGGAGGGCAATTTCGCTTTAAAAAAATCGTATTCGATATGAGATCATTCGTACATTCCTAATCCGTATCCGTATTCTTTGTAACAGAGGTATGGATCCTTACGAATTTATTTAATAAAGTTTTTTTTGGTTCATTATTATTGATTACATGTACTAATTTGCTAACAGTCTTAAAGTGAAATTTCAAAATATTGTTAGTGCAGATTCAAAGAAGTTTTGAAATCGATCTAACCGAGGTCGTTATTTGTAATTTGTTGGAAGTCCACGAATTCGTTTTCGGAAAAATTAAGAAAACAATTTCGAAAAACATTTTTTTTCGTGGACAACCTGCTGACTATTTTTTTTTCTTTGCAAAAATCGAGGAACACTTTTGAATTCTGCAGATTTATTTCTATAGTTTCTTTTCTCTGTAGTTTAGTCCCTGAAATTGCAAGTTTTAACAATTAAACCCTGCAGTTTGTAAATTCAGTGAAAAAATTTTCTGAAAATTTTAATTTCTTCTTTCAAAATATTCTCTGGATTTTAATTCCAGATTTCAGAATTTCAGATTCATATTCTGCAGTTTTGACTTATTTCAGTTTGGTCCCCCGAGTTTTCTATCTTTCAAATTAACCCCTGCAGGTTATAAACTCACTGGAGCAGGTCCTGCAGTTAGTACCTTGACTTGGAACAGTCCTGGACATTATATCTGGACATAATAAAACCTTAAATTTTCTGAATTTGCAACTAAAACCCCATGATTTTAGTTTTGTCACTTTGACCCCTAAAACACAAATAATCTGAGATTTTCCGGATTAAATTCAGAGTACCAGAAATTTGGTGTTGAAATAGTTCTGAAATTGTTTTGTGGTAAATCTTCAGTTTGCAAAATTTACAGTTTTGGCCCTGAACTTTGGGTATGTGCATCTATACCCCCTAAACTTTTCATATTCTGCAAAAGTGCTGCTGAATTTGGAAGACAGTACTTGTTAAGTACACCAATCAGTTTTCCAAAAATTCTGTGTGGCGAAACTGCAGTGTGCAGTATTCACAGTTCAGTCCCTGAACTTTCATAAAATTACAAACGACAGTTTTATTCAGATTTTCAAATTCTGAATTTTTATATTCTGAACATTATAATTATTTGTGATATATTAGTTTGGAAGAGTATTTCAAACTGACGTTTGATTTGATTTTTGGTTACTATGTAATCAAGAATGGAAGGTGCAAATAATTCGACCAACCTAATGACTTCCGGCATGAACTTTGTTTTTGGAAGCTTTGGAACTGAGACATCTCAACCTCCCGTGACTGTAATGAATGGATTTTCAGTGAGTGGAACTAATGTGATTAGCTCTGCACCTCCTGTGACTAGCACCGTTGTAACTTCGACACCACAACAGATGCCTGTGGTAACCTCTGAAAGGGTAACGAAAGCTGCTGCTGAGAAACCCGCGAATTTTGATGGGACAAACTTTAAGAGGTGGTGACAAAAGATGCAATTCTATTTGACCACTCTTGGGTTGGTTAGATGCATTGGCGAGAATGCTCCGATCTTAACTCAAAGGGCTGACAGAATGACTGCTGCTGCTGTGGAAGCTTGGAAGCATTTCGATTTCTTATGCAAGAATTACATCCTAAATTCTCTTGACGATGAACTATATATGGTGTATAGTGAGGTTGAGACAGCTAAGAATTTATGGGAAGTTCTTGACCAGAAATACAAAGTGGAGGATGCCGATCACAAGAACTTTGTTGCTGGAAAGTTTTTAAGGTATGAGATGAAGGATTATAAACCAGTGATGACTCAAATTCATGAGATGCAAGTGTTGATCCATGAGATGCACCGTGAAGGGCTAATCATGAATGAAACTCTATTTGTTGCTTGCATCATTGAGAAGTTGCCACCTGGTTGGTCGGACTTCAAGAGTTATCTTGGTCACAAGCGAAAGGGAATATCTCTTGAGGATTTGATGAGACGCTTGCGCATTGAGGAAGACAATCGAGAGGCGGAAAAGCGTGCTAGAGTTGATATGGAAAAGGCAAAGGCTCACATGGTAGAGGAAGCTCCCAAGTGCCAAGTTGCAAACAAAAGGGCTTTGGCAACTCGTCCAATGACAAGAAGAAGGGCAAATTGGATGCCACTGGTGGGGTGGTCAAGAGATTCACTAGCAGCTGATGTGTGTGTGAAAAAATAGGGCATCGAGCTTCTGATTGTCATCAAAAGAAGAAGAGGGGCCCTGCCAATAAGAAAAAGAATGTCAATCTCTGGCTGAAATGAGTGACCTTGCTGATGACGTTTCTAATATGAACTTGTCCGTCGTGGTTTCCGAAGTGAACCTAGTTGGTAGCAATACTAAGGAATGGTAGGTTGATACCGGTGCAATTCGCCATGTGTGCTCGGACAAGAAGATGTTCAGTGAATATGAAGAGTTGAAGGTCGATGATCAACAATTCATGGGAAACTCCGCTACCGCAAAGGTGAAAGGGAAAGGAAAGGTTGTACTAAAGATGACGTCTGGGAAGCTTTTTACTCTCAATGATGTGATGCATGTTCTTGATATCAGGAAGAATTTGATCTCCAGCTCAATCCTTGGGAAGAAAGGTTTCAAGCTAGTGTTTGAATCAGATAATACTAATGAAAAGTGGAATGTATGTTAGGAGGGTTATCTGAATGGGGGGGGGGTTGTTCTAAATGTCTATAATGATTGTTGTTCCCCCAATTAATGAGAATGCTACTGCTTCTATTTACTTGCTTGAGTCTTCATTAGCTTGGCATGGTAGACTAGGTCATGTGAATTTTAATTCTATTCGCAAACTTATGCAAATGGACCACATACCAAAGTTAAAAATTGACTCAACACATAAGTGTGAAGCATGTATCAAAGCTAAGATAACAAGAAAACCTTTTCATCCCGTTGAAAGAAGTATCACACCTCTTGAAATAATCCACAATGATTTGTGTGATTTAAAAATGGTGCAAACTAGAGGAGGAAAGAAGTACTTTGTGACTTTTATAGACGATTATACAAAGTATTGCTACATTTATCTTTTAAGTAGTAAAGATGAAGCAATAGCTGCTTTTACAAATTATAGAAGTTAAGTTGAAAATCAACTTGGAAAGAGGATCAAAACTCTAAGGAGTGATCGAGGCAGAGAGTATGAATCACCATTTGAAGAAATTTGTTCTCAAAATGGAATCATATATTCAACTACGACACCATATTGTCCACAACAAAATGAAGTGGTTGAAAGAAAGAATCGCACCCTAAAGGAGATAATGAATGATATGCTTCAAAGCTCTGGGTCACCTCAAAACTTATAGGGTAAAGCTATTCTTCCAGAAAATCATATCCTTAATAGGATACCTCGGAAAAAGGTCGACAAAACTCCATATGAGTTATGAAAAGGTCTTGCTCCATCCTACAAATACCTGAAAGTGTCGGGGTGTCTTGCTAAAGTGCCAGTACCACCACCTAAAAGAGTTAAAGTGAGACCTAAGACGGTGGATTGTGTATTCATTAGATATGCAAAAGATAGTGTGAGAACCCCGATTCGAACGAACACTCTCACGCGATTTCAAAGAAGAAAGCCGAAGAATGCATAATCGCGTGTCATTGAGTTTTGTTTTATGTTTGGTTCTCTTTAGTGACTACTCAATTATTGAATGAAGTGAGAGTCGCCACATCCGTTTAAGGTAAGCTTTGGAAGAACAAGCTTGAAAAATTTTAAAAAGAGATTTTTGGGTTCGGGGGCTAAGTTACGATTCGGGAAGGGGTTAGGCTCCCCGATCGCCCTAATGGTCTCTATGGTGTCTAGCATGCATGTATCCTATGGTCGGTCAATTAGGTCAAAATGGTTAAGTGAACAAAATGGTCTCATACTCATCTAAACTAACAAGGAAGCATATAAGGAGGGGAATGTCATGGAATTGGAATGCCTAAGCAAGACTTAAAGAATGCAAAATAACTTACTATTATGTCTCCCTATAAACATTGTCTCATGGCCATGGAATGAGGCATAGAGACAATATTATGACAATGGGATCTTTCTAAAATGTCCATGAATCTTCCTCACCAAAACTCATGTAAGAGAATGATGATGAAAAAGACACAAGGATGGAAATTTTGTTAGGATAGCAAGATCAAGTTTGAGACATACTTACTATAGGATGAAGAATTCCTTTAAAGGAATCCTTCATCCAAAGCTATGTCTACATAGTTTCACTTCAAGCATCATCCCCCAAAGTTTTAAGATTAAAGAAAATGGTTAGAAGGAGAGAAAGAGATGAACAAAGTGGTTTTCAAGATGAAGGTTGTTCCTTCATTAAATACCTAGCACAAGCATGCATTTAAACTACAACAACATTTGATTTTGAACCAAGAGAGTAGAAGAAAGAAGGAACACATAGAAAGGGTCTCTAGAATGAGGATTGTTTCTCCATTCTAGAGACCCATTACAAATATGGTTCTAATATATTACATCATTTAATATAGAGCAAGAACATAGAAGAAGGAGAGATGAACAAGATGGTCTCTAGAATGAAGATTGTTTCTTCACTAGAGACCTATTATAAGAGCATAGAAGGAAGAATGATTAGATGAAAGGGTTAGACAAGTGTTTATCTACTCCAAGATTAGAAGGGATTGATGAGTTGAGATTCTGGTTCATCATCTTTCTCAGAACATCGAAGGTGTTTGTTGGTGTGCTCTCCTTGTCTTTGGTCTTTCATGAGAAAGAGAGGCTTTGTGTTTGAGTTTTGTGTGTTGGTTTATGTTTGGATTGTGTTTGTTTGGGAAATGGTCTCTAAAGTGAAGGTTGTTTCTTCACTTAGAGGCCTAAGTTGCTGAATTTTGATGTAGAGAGGGAGGAGATTCAAGCTTGGAGGCCAAGGATGAGAAGAGATGAATGAGAGAATAACCCCTTCACTTGTGGAGAGGCCCTCTATTTATAGGCATGGTAATGAGCTAGGATTGATCCACTTTTGCAATAGATGGCTAGGATTAAACCTTCATATCAGCTTAGAACATATTTGGGGAGCTAAAGGACCAAAATACCCCCAAAAACCCTAAATTTGGAGGGAGGAAAAGAGGGCAAAATGGCACTAGTGCCATATGAGCCGGATCGGCCTGCATGGCTTGACGTCCGGTTTGTCCTTTTTTGTCCCCTTTTGCCATGCTTTTGGTTAACCCTTGTGTACCACCACTTGTACCCTTGTGCTCAGATGTTCCCTAGGATTAGAATGAGGCCAAATTATGTGTAGAAGATTTTGAAAAAGGTCAACTTGTGGTACCAAAATGTTAGGTGCACCTAGACATGTCCAATGTAACATTTTCATGTGTGATATGGTACAAATACTAGGCTAGTGTGGCATTGAGGTAGCATGCAAGTTTTACTAATTTAACTATTTCTCTAAGATAATAATAAAAATAAGAAGAAGAAAAAGAAAAAGGGGTGCCAAAATGGGTGTCTACAGATAGCAGTGCATACTGGTTTCTAGTGCACAAGTTAGAAATACCTGATCTACATTAGAATACTATTATCGAAGCTAGAACGGCTTCATTTCTTGAGGACATATTTCCGTATAAGGAAGTAGCTAGTGAAAGCTCTTCCAAACAAATTGGAGACTCCAAGAATGAGGATGACATCCAAGAGGTGGAACCTCGAAAAGGGAAAAGGACAAAGATCGCCGAATCTTTTGGCCCAGACTATCTAACCTTCATGGTGGAAGATGGACCTAGGACATACGCCGAGGCTATGTCTTGTCCAGATGCTCCCTACTGGAAGGAAGCCGTGAAGAATGAAATTGACTCAATTATACAAAACCATACTTGGGAAATTGCACAACTGCGTCCAGGTTGCAATCTTCTCGGTTGCAAGTGGATCTTTAAAAAGAAACTGAAGGCAGATGGGTCAATAGACAAATACAAAGAAAGGCTAGTAGTTCAAGGCTACATATAACTAGAAGGAATCGACTTCCTTGATACATATTTGTCGGTTACGTGAATAACATCGATTCGAGTGTTGATAGTCATTACAGTCATGTATGATCTAGCGATTCACCAAATGGACATCAAGATTGCATTCTTGAATGGTGAATTGGAAGAAGATATCTACATTCAGCAACCCGAAGGGTTCATCGTCCCAGGACAAGAGAACAAGGTGTGCCGCCTTGTCAAGTCACTATATGGGCTCAAGCAAGCTCCAAAACAGTGGCACTTAACATTTGATCAAGCCATGATATCGGATGGATTCCACATAAATGAGGGTGATAAATGTGTGTATGTCAAGACCACTCAGAATGGCTTTGTCATAGTGTGCTTGTACGTCGATGCTATGCTTATTATGGCAAGCACAAGGAAAATCATTGATGATATAAAGAAAATGTTTGCCACTAAATTCGATATGAAAGATATGGATGTGGCCGACATGATGCTGGGAATCAAGATTTCCAGAACAAATGAAGGATATACCTTATCTCGGTCTCATTATATTGAGAGCGTGTTGAAAAAAATTCAACAGTGATCAAGGTAAACCTATGAAGACCCCAGTGGACTTGACACTACATTTGTCAAAAAACGCCGGGGAAAGTATTAACCAGTTAGAGTACTCCAGGATAATTGAGAGCCTAATGTACATCACCAATTGTACAAGGTCGAAAATTGCTCAGGCAGTAAATAAGCTTAGTAGATTTACAAGCATTCCTGGAGCTGACCACTAGAAAGCAGTGGTAAGAGTTTTGAAGTATTTGAGATATACTCAAAACTATGGGTTACACTATACTAGATATCCAACGGTATTAGAAGGGTATAGTGATGCTAACTGGATATCAGATACGAAAGACTCTAATTCTACAAGTGTATATGTGTTCAAGATTGGTCGAGCGGCGGTATCCTAGAAGTCCTCAGAGCAGACGTGTTTAGCAAGGTATACGATGGAATCTGAGTTCATCGCGTTAGACAAGGCGGGTGAAGAAGCAGAGTGGCTTTGAAACTTTTTAGAGGATATTGCGGAATGGCCAAAACCAATACCCCCGATTTGCATACATTGTGATAGTCAATCAGCAATCGAAAGAGCACATAATAATATTTATAATGGTAAGTCTAGGCAGATGCGCCGTAGACATAATACCGTTAAACATTTGCTCTCGAGTGGTGTAATATCGATCGATTATGTTAACACTAAGGAGAACTTAGCGGATCCGCTGACAAAAGGATTGTCAAGAGAGCAAGTGTACAGTTCACCGAGGGGAATGGGCCTAAAGCCTATAAAGTAAATATGTCATAGAGGAAACCCAACCTAGATGACTAGAGATCCCAAGAACAAGGTTCAAAAGGGACAACCTAACTATGTACATATTAGTGTTGCATCACTTCGAAAATTTCATTTCCTCCTCATTCCTATGGAAAAAATGGAGAAGTGATGGCTTGCAAAGTGTGAGGATGAGATAAATCTTAATAAGCTCAGGTATGGCAAGGTACCGAAATGAGCTTACCTATACGAGTGGAAATGGGCCAGTTCTAAGAGAATTGAAAGGCTGAATTCTCTGAACTACTCATGAAGGTAGGAGAAAATTGCTTAAGAGCCATATGAGCACATTATAGAACAATAGAAAGATTGTCTAATTATGTGGAAACCATTGTCTAGGTATGCAATTAAAGGCGAACCGTTCAAGGCATTTTGCACACTAGTAAGCTTGTACATCCGTTGGTATACCGCTAAGGAGGGTTCAAAGCCTGTGGCTACCTTTCCTGTTAATTAGATGTTGTGTGAACTGGTTATGGGTGAAAGGCCAATTTGGTCATTCATGTGGGGGATTGTTGGAAAATAATGAAACACCCAATTTGAGAAATAGGTGTGACACCAACTTTGAGCCATTTTATAAGTGGATCCCACTACTCCGTTGAGTGGGTCAGAGCTATTATGTGTACTCCAATGTGGGGGATACTACATGGAAGTTCGAATGACTAAAATACTCGAAAGAGTGAATGTTAAAATTGACCTTGAAAATGGTTCGTTGAAGTAGATTTTGGGAAAAAATCCACGTTGAGAGAAAAACAAAATTTAAGGTAGTTTATATACCTTTGTATTTCTTATAAGGGCAAGCCCTTAGGGACATAGATGTTTTTTAAGGGGGGAAGACCTACTCCACAGGCGCGCCACCGTCGCCATCCGTTCGGCCAGCTCGGCTCGGTCGCGCGTGTGTTAGTGCTTGGCTCGTGGGTTAATTTTTTTAACCATCTTACAGTTAGTAAACAAACGGATTTCGTTAGCTTACTAAATGCAGCCCAGTTAGAGTTAGTAACTGGTTAGGAGCCTCTTTGTCCAGATTCAGAGTCCAACTAATAATTGAAAAGTGAAACCTGAATGGACTCTTCGTAGTTTAGGGTAATAATAAGAAGATCAAGTCAGGAGCCCTACACACCTTAACCAGATCCGAAATTCCTCTCCCTCTCAACAGCATCATTTTTTCTCTCCTCCCTCCTCACGGTTTTCTCGTTGCTCCGTAACAAAGTTCTTGTTCTGTTGTTCGAACACTGTCGGTACGTGCTTCACCGATCGTGTATTTGAGGGAGTCTTGGGAGGCATTTTGTTCCACACAATCCGAAAGCACCGGAGGGAAATTTCGCTTTAAGGAAATTGTATTCAATACGAGATCCTTCATGCGTTCCTAATCCGTATCCATATTCTTTGTAACAGAGGTACGGATCCTTACGAATTTATTCAATAAAGTTTTCTTTGGTTCATTATTCTTGATTATCTCTATTAATTTTGCTACAAAACCTAATACCCTCATATGTACCATTCTTGACCTCTTCGTTTTTCTCTAGACTCAGTTTTCCCTCATTCTCCCATGCCACTCATGACAAACCCTCCACCCATGCCTCCAAAGTACGCCCGAATGTTGTAAGGACGTGGAGCACCCTACTGGAAGTCTAGAATGGGAAAGAATAAAAAGCAGTGGTTTTTCCGCATGGATTTTGTTTTTACATATACTTGGGAGAAGCTGATGAGAGGGAATGATTTCTTTCGATAAAGTGCCTGAAGGGACGGAACATATGGAGGCCTAGTGCTCTAAATCGGAGAGGACCTTCTCTGTTTTGCTCACAATCTTCCATGCGGTTAAAACGATCAGGAGGCTTGCATTTATGGTTTCCGTGGTTGAGCTTAGATGTGGTCGTTTTTTCTGCGCTGTTTTACTAGGCTTATTGTGTTAGCAAGTCTTTGATCTATGCTATTGATTGTTGACAAGCAGTCGCAAATAGCGACTATTAGGTCAGTCGCCAAAAATAATGTTAGTCGCTAGTCTTCTCCCCCAATTCAGTCGAACCCTAAATCTAATTCTTGCCCTCTTTCTCTAAGTCAGCTGCGGCGGCAATTCGTCGAATCCACCGGCTATTGTTCCTTCTTCCACCGGCTATTCTTCCTTCGTCCATCGTCGTTCTCTCATGTAAGCTTTCTTGCACTCGCTTAACCCCACACACTCACATATGTTCACAAACACACATACACACTTAAACCGTGATTCTCCGTTCTATATGCCAATGTGGTACATATTGTATTTTTTTTTTAATTTTTTTGTGATATAATTTAAATTTCTGTGATTTATTTGAAATTTGTTTGGTATTTTCGTGATTTATTTGATATAAACTGTGAATATTAATATATGAAATGAATGAAAATTAATAACAAACCTCTAAAAAATTATTTACCATAATTAATTTTTAACTGTAATTAATAATAAACTAACTTAATAAAATGCAAATAAATTGAAATTAATTAGTAAATAAAACAATATTCATTAAAAAATGAAATTAAAAAATAAATTGTAATTAACAATAATTTTTCTATTTATTAATAATTAACAATCTAGATTATTAATAATTTGCATTTTTATTACTAATGAACTGGATTATTTAATTTATAATTAATCTTTATTGTTTACAACACATTTAATTTGTAATTTAGCGACTGACAATCTCGATCAGTCGCTAAATAAGTAATCCCGGTCAGTCGCTAAATAAGTAATCTCGGTAAGTCGCTAAATAAGTCAAACAGTCGCTAATATCGACCAAAAAATAAAGCTAAATTTAGCAACTAACGTCGATCGCTATAGGCATGTTTAGGGACTGACAAATCAGTAACTATTTGTTTATATTGTAGTAGTGTAACCCTACTCTCTCTCTCTCTCTCTCTCTCTCT
>JAOWAN010077052.1:0-10807 GCA_028566635.1 Lobelia cardinalis
AAGCAAGCTTTGTTTGAAAAGCTGCTGCGGAATTTGATCCAACTGAAGTCTTAACTACTCAAGCTTCTTTTGCTTATAGTTTAAGCAAAGACTTTTTGAGCATATAGCCTAACAGAATGTTTATCAAGCAATGTAAAGCTCTGAATAATAGAAGCTTCAGCTAGGCTTAAGCTTATATGTCAACTGGTGACAATAGCAAGCTCTAGCAAGCAAAACTTTTGCAAGTAAAGCACAGAATATAAATGAAAGCTATGAGAGAAAACAGTAAAGCGCACAAGTATGTATAGTGGTTCGGAGTGTTAAACAACTCCTACTTTCACTACCTAGTGGGTTCGGCTAGGATTTGTGACGTGTACTAAATTAATGATCCTAAGCTATTACAAATGCTCCTTGGCTCAACATTTTAAACTCAAGTGAGTGCCTAGTGACCACTAATGGATCGTGTACAAGTCACCGTGCCTAACCTATGATTTGATGGTTGGTTTGAGTAATGGTGTTCTCTCTCTAGAACTAATTTCACTCGGTGTGCTTAGGCAATCAATGTGCCAGTTGGATATTACAATGGGAGGCACTCAAAATAATTGGGTACAGTAGGTTGGTAACATTAAAGCTCTAGCTAAAATGTGCGATTTGAGGGAGCAGGAGCTTTAAGGGGTTCTCTCAATGGTGTCTCTCTTTACTTCTCTATGTATTTGCAGATACCCAGCAAAGAACACACATCCTTCTTCAAATGATCTTCAATATATAGGGATGAAGGATATATCCGTTGGACTCATTTGCTTCTTCTCAAAGGCTTAGCATTGACTGATGACAGGAGTAATAAATAGATTCCTTTTCGGGAGAGATTCATCCTTCCCGAACGCAGCATAATAAAAATTCTCTTAACAAAAAAGAAAAGGCCATTCGATTTCGACAAAAGACGGACAACCAAGTTCCATAGCTTTTGGTCCGCTATCCGGATCCAATCAATCCCCCGAGCAGGGGGAAGGACCTTCCCCAAAGGGAAGGTTGGGCAATGCTTCTTCTCCAAGGCTTGTCATTGACTGATGACAGGAGTAATAAATGCCTTATTTGTCTTGGAGTGATAGGATATAGTGCATATGATAATCTTGGTTTGCGAGCTCTTGTCCTTATAAAGTAAAAGTAGGTGCGCTGCAAATGGAATGTCTGTTAGCTATCAGATTTATTTTGACTCAAAAGCATTTTAATTATTTTAGGCTAACAATAAATGATATCTCAAAATCTACAATAAATTGTAGCATATAAAACTAAGACATTCAAATGAGCATTTCGTAGCTTTGATTTCAAACAAAGCTGATGGATATAGCTGTCCAGACCAATGAGCTTTCTATGAAGCTAAAGATTAATCCAAAGCTCCTGATAGCTTCAAAGCTATCAGCTCTGTACTTGAGGATGTATCTGCGAGCTTAATGATTAGAGAAGAGAAACACTAGAGATATTACCAACCTCACTGTAAGCTAAGAGTTCTAAGTAATAATAGTCAAACATAATTACTCAAAGCTTATAAAATCATAGAGTGTGCTTAAGCAAATGAATTGATCAACAGTAGCTATTAGCTACTACCATTGAAAATAACTATGAATTTTCAGTAGCTAATTAATGTCGATAACTAAATTAATTAGGGTGTGTTCTCATGGATGACTTTTATCCATGATTTTTGATTTTTAATTTTTCTCTCTCATTGGTCCCACAGTTTTTCTCTCTATCTCTCTCTTTATTTTTACTTTAATCATTACAAAAACTCAAAACCAAATCAATAAAATTGTGAGCGGCTAATTAGTTTAACTACCGACTAATAGACACTAAATCAGTAGCAATGCTCTCTACCAACAAGCTGCCCTGATACTCACTCCCAACAGAAAATGAATCCCTCTCTAATCTAAAAATCTCACTCTCTCACCGTATCACTCTCTCCGTTCATCGGTTAATCTCCGGCTCCGTTTCCCTTCGTCTCGTTCGGTAAGTTTCTCTCTATCTCTTTCTCTCTCTCGATCTAGTTCTTTCTCTAATCTACTCACTCCCTCTCTAAAAATCCCTCGCTCACTCTATCACTCTCTTCGTTTATCAGATCTTCGCCCGCGCCGTTCATTTCCCTTCATCCCCTCCGATATTTGGTATGTTTCTCTCTCTCTCTCTCTCTCTCTCTCTCTCTCTCTCTCGACCTAGATGCACACCATTAGGATGTACTTCTCCAGCCCACATAATTTGGGGAAATTTGTCACTGATTTTGCCACTGATTTTCGAGATGTGTTCTTTGCATATTGAGTGTGTATGTGTGTGTGTGTACGAGCTCTGTTTTTTGATTTTAGGGTAGTCTTTTGAAATTCTTTCTTTGAATTTAATTTGTTTATTTTGGAAAATTTTGAACATTTCTTTCATCTGGATTTATTGCATTACTGTTGTACAAAGGCACAATTCTAGGGTTTATTCCCGGATCCCAGTTTTTTTATTATCCTATTTCTTGGATTTTGGTAAGGATCGCTACGACATTCTTTTAAATGATTTCACTAAGCTTTGGTTAGTTTGTGCATGTTTGGAATGCAAAAATGGTTGGAGACAACTATATTTTTCTTTCTGCAGATTGTTCTTTTGATTCAATGGAGTGAGTTTTAGTGATAATTAGAATTAAGTTGTTTGCTATTTTAAAACGGAGGAAATACAAGAAAAAGTATATTAAAAGCTTGTTTGCTTAATTTAATCAATGTTAATTTTAGCTGCAAGTTTTGTTAATCCAGTTAGGCTTTGTTACCAAGTGCGGCTCTTGGCTTTGGTTTTCAGTAATGTCTTTAATCAGTCCCACACTTTGTCTTATTATTCTTCACCTTAACCATTACAAAACTCAAAAATAAATTAACAATATACATCATATGGTATCAACTATCAACAACGGCGATAATTTCTATTCGTGCTGTATTAGGCGAGATTTTCATGAGAAAATAGTGTGTTACTCGAATAAGGATTCACTTTCACTTCTCGGTGGATCTAGAACAAATAATTGATTTAATTCATTTGCCTTCGTTAGCTTCAATTAATGGCTGCTGCAATGGCAAAAGAAAGGAGCAAGAGCACTTCTCTGTGCTGCCTATTTTAAATCAATTATGTGTCCTAAATCTACCCCAGAAGTGAAAGTGATTCCCGATTCGGGTAACACACTATTTTTGATGAAAATCTTTCCTGGTACCACGCCAACAGAATTTCTTACCGTTGCTAATACTAGAAGTGGCCTAATTTGGACTCTGTGTCAACCTTGCCCTCTTTGTCGAAATCAAAGTCTAGATATCTTCAATCAGTACCAATCTTAGAGCTACAATGTCATATCTTACCATTCAAGTGCATGCTTGTAGGAAATTATATCGAACTTCTTGCGACCGAGCAACACAAGTATGCCGGTACTATATGGCGACGTACGGAGATGCCTCGATCACTCACGGTGAACTTGCCATTGGCAACTTAACTTCCCGAAGATCTCTTAGCCAAATGTAATTATGGTTCTAGGCTGAATATTAACCAATACTCTTTGGTTATCCTTAGCACTGCGTCGTATTTAATATATTGAATTCTGGAGATACAAGTTGATAGTGGTATTATTGGATAATAGGTTTATATATAGTGCAGTGCCAAATATATATATAACCAAAGAGTGTTGGTTGATTTTTAGGCTGAACACAGATTGTGATCTTTTGTTACCTACCCCTCACTTTCTCATAATCTTTTGATGGCAAGTGAATCATGTGGGGTTGATAATAGTATATCATTTTGCTGTTTAGGTGAGTCTTGGGAACCATGCTGATTGGAAATAAGAGGACTTTGCTTGTGCATGCAATCAGCGCTGTTAGATTGGCTTGAAGTTGTCTCAACCTGAAGCAGGTCTGTGTGCTAGAACCAAAGATCGGTAGGATTGAAATATTTACCTAGCACAAGAATTTTTTTAATAATTTAGTTTCTCTCTAATATCTCATCTTTAATCGCAACCTCACTTAGAACAGAAACATTCATGTCAATTGAAATAGGTAATCATTTTTCTTAAATGCACTTATGATAATGTTGGAGTTATACAAAAGTTTTGAATTAATATATAATATCAAGGGGTATGATTATTGTGATATACATGTTAGGTGAAGTCATGCAAAATTAATGATATTCAAGTTGAGAACATTTCGACAAGTAATCATGCAAAACAAATTCGATGTCGCCAACTAGTAATTTGGTGGCATGGAATTCGCCAATTATCTTTTATTTGAGTCGATAAATTGTTTAAAATAAATGTTTGAAATTATTAGGGTGCATCAAATTTGTAAAAAATATACTTTCTTTATTGAATGAAAAGTTGTTTAAAGTAGTTGATGTTTTATGTAACTATCATGTAAATTTAACGGTTACAATTTTTATGTCAAATTTTGATTGGATTTCAAACGGTCCTGATTTATATTTAGAGCATTAGATATTAAAATTTGGACATTAAACGTAATAGATAACAGATTAATTGTCAATATGATGACTGAAATTTAGATAATATACTCATTTGATATGCGTTGAATTTAGTTGACATGCGTTGAATCATAGTTGTTACGTGTTGGATCTTTTTGATCTAGTTGTTTATTTGTTGCATCTCAGTAAATATTGGATCTTAGTTATTTTTTTTTGTTCTTGTATTCGTACTTTTTTCTTGTATAAGTGTCATTACATATAGTAAAATTACATTGCAAGTGATATTCTTTTCTCCAAATATCCTTACAATTTTATTCATTGTATCTCAATCTCTAATTAGCAAATCAAAATCCAGTTGTAAACGTTCATGAATACAAGCCCATGCCCCCAGTCCCACCCCTTCTGGGCTCCTATTGGGTCGGGACGTTTCGTCTAGGTTAATTACTTAATTTAGTTTATTGTACAACTTCGTAGCAGTAGACTATAACCCCTTCTCTCTCTCTCTCTCTCTCTCTCTCTCTCTCTCTCTCTCTCTCTCTCTCATACATCGGATCTGATGGCTATGATGAGGATGAGAATGAGGATGCAGAACAGTGGTGTTGGTGTTGTTGTTGCTGCTGCTGCTGCCGCCTTCACTTAGGTCGGGTAATGTTTCTTCTTCCCCATTTCTTTCTTCTTTCTCTTCATTTCACAACAATACCTTCAAATCTAGATATGGGTCAGATTTAGGGTTAGGATTTCCTAACCTTGAAGATGCTCTTATTTCTTTCAATTGGCTTGCTCAAATGCGCCCTTTGCCCTTTGTAGTTCAATTTAACCAGCTCTTGACCACCATTGCTAAAAATAATCAATACTCAACAGCCCTTTCTTTGATTCATCTGTTGCATCTCTTAGATGCACATCCTTTGGTTAAACCGAATATTTATTCGTTTAATATCGCCATTAACTGTTTTTGTCGCTTGGGTAAGGTGGGTTTTGGTTTCTCTCTTTTGGGTACAATTTTCAAACTCGGTTTTCAGCCCAGCTGCGAGACTTTCAACACTCTGATCAAAGGGCTCTGTGCTCATGATGGTAAGCTTGTTCATGCCGTGGAATTGTTTCACAAAATGCTCAAGTACGGACTCCAACCAGATGCCATCACTTATAATACAGTGATTGACGGGCTATGCAAAACTGGCAATACTAGTGCTGCTCAAGGTGTCCTCCACTTGATGGTTCAAAGAGGCCATAAGCCTAATACTATGGCCTACTGTGCACTGATGGATGGGTACTGTCTACGAGGCGAAGTTGAGCGCGCTAATAAAATGTTTCATGTGATGACTATTAAGGGTCATTTACCTCATGTTATCGGCTATAGCATCTTGATCAATGGGTACTGTAAGACAAATGAGATGGATAAGGCTATGGGTCTTTTCAAAGAGATGCGTCGTAGAGGAGTGGTTCCTGATGTTGTGACTTTTAGCACTCTCATTAGTGGATTTTGTCAGATAAGCAGAATTGAAATTGCGCTTATTCTCTTTAATGAAATGCAAAAAACTTGTGGCATAGCTCCTGATATATTTACGTTCAGCACTCTCTGTAAAAAGAAAAGGCTAAATGAGGCTTTAGCATTGTTGAGGACTATGGAAGCCACTGGGATAGTTGCTGATATTGTGACTTGCACTTGCCTCATTGATGGTATGTTCACAGCTGGGAAACCTGAAGATGCAAAGAAGCTCTTTTGTAAACTCTCTAACGGGGGCTTGAAGCCAGATCTTCGTACCTGGAATGTGATGATCAACGGATTCTGTAAGATGGGTAAGCTAAGTGAAGCGCAGGAGTTTCTCCATGAAATGAAACATGCTGGCTGCTCACCGGATGGTTTGACCTATATCATACTTCCGGAAGGATATCTCCAACAAAAAGACACATTAAGGACAGTTGAGCTTCTTCAAATTATGTTTGACAGCAGGTTACTCGCAAATCCACGTACAACTACCTTGATACCGGAATTGCTATCGGATGATAGTTTAGGTAGTACATGTAAGGAAGTCCTTAGAAAGTTTCGGGATTAGTGGATATAATAAAGTAGGGGAAATTGCAGAAACTTGAGCGCAAGTACTTTTTCCTAAATATTTTCAGAGTACCGGTACCATTTCTCAATATGTCGCTGCATGATATATATTGGCATACATCTCTCTCTCTCTCTCTCTCTCTCTCTCTCTCTCTCTCTCTCTCTCTCTCTCTCTCTCAAATTTTTCAAAATTTGTCTTTCTTAAATATGTTATGCTACATAAATTAATCTTGAATGTTTTGATACTGCAATATACACAAGTCTGCGTCGAATGTTCTGAATCTTTTGCAGACAATTCAAGTTTCGATTCTGTTATAGACATTCATATTTTGATCATGTTATACTTGTTTATGGTTCAAAGAAATGCAATTGAATGATTTGGGGATCTGCTGGCAAGTTGGAACTGGCTGATAGATGTTGCCCATACTTTCCTAAAGTGTGAAACTCATAGATTATGTTCTACAACTCACTTGCCACATTTTTTTCACAATGTTTAGTAACTGATAAAATACATTGGGAATTTTAAAGTTGAAACATTATATATACGATGACCAGATCAGACAAACAATTGATATGCAAGCTCAATCACTCATGAACTCCCCAAATATGTTAATTTTTGAGCCCCCTTTGAAGGAATAGTCTATGTTTCGGTCTTTACCTCTGTTGTTACCAACCTTTTCATGTCCCTTGGAATGAACCTGGCCTCGTGTTCCGAACTATGCTCTTGGCTCCAGGCGTGTGGAGATTGTGAAGTCGACAATGGTCACTAGTGTTTTTTTTTTTTTTTGGGGGGGGCTTTTCGACTGACTAATGTCTCATTTTGCTGTATATTTGTCCTTGTCTGCTGTCTTTATGAGTCCAGTCGCACAAACTTCCGGGCAATTTCCTGTCCGTCACTGCAATTTCCTGTTTCACCTGAACCCAGGAAGCTCCATAGTTTACCTCATTTCAGTTGGAACTATTAAGGGTCAGCCTCCTCTTCAATTCCTCCTCTCTTTAAGCAGGAATCCTCGTTAGCTTAGTTCCCGAAGCTAAGCTTCAACAGATCCTGCTTTGTTGGATTCTTCCAACAATTCCCAACTTATTTTCGAGTAATGCTCAACACTGCTGCAAACGAAGAATACACTGCATTCATGATGTTCCTCCTATTCCCTGAGCTCAAATTCAAGAATGCTTCACTACCGGCTGGAGGTGCCTTACAACCTCGATTCACATTCACCTCATGTGATACTACATTGGTATTGGGCGCCATTTCTGGCGGCTGACCCTGTTCTGCACTGGTTTCGAATGGAACTTCCTTTATACTATATATCAGGCTGTAATATGATTTGATTAAGACTAATATAACAAAATCAATCTTTCTCTCTCTACTTTACGATTCTCTCAAGTACTTCTAACCTCTAGTGGGTTTTTGATTATTAATTTTGCTTTTGGGATGTAACCTCTTTTGTTTGGGTAAATGACTTTATTTGTCCATCTCATGAGCATTAATCACAATCTTTTGGTTTTAGAAATTACCAGCCTTAAACCCGTGCGTAGCACGGTTGTCTAAATTAATCATTTACAAAATGTGATATCAAAATTAAGTTGTCACAATTAAGAAAAGCAGCACAAATTGTTTTAATTAATATTTACAAAGCAGAATATATTTAAGATTTTAATCTTTAAGTATATAATAGTTTAATGCATATTTGAAGCACCTATGAAAGAGCAATAAAGATTATAAAGATTCAATTATTTCAAAAATACGATTATAATATGGAAGAATTTTACTCACTGAAGAAGCATTAATTGTATGCCATTACTTGTTTTAAAAAGGGAATAATTATGCCTTATAAAATTTAATATGTATTATAAATAACTTAAATGTCCATAAATAAATTAACTTCTCATAAATTAAATGTTTGATTAACGTTTCAAAAGTTAGTATTAAAGTGAAACATTTATTAACATGCCTTGTATATTTAAGATATATGAAAATGGTAGGCAATCATTATTCAAGTAACCTAAATTATATATTAATTGTAGGCATTCATTAATGGTATATTATGAACTTTATGTATTCCAAGTAATGTAACTGTCCATAAGTAAATTAGTTTTTCATATATTAAACCGAATCGAAATAATTATTAGCCTACTTTAATTAAAATAGGAGAAAAGTTCTTCACAATTTATTCATATCACTTAATTATATATCAATATTATAAGAGCTTAGATAAATGAAAGAGAAAATAGTTTTATCATTGAATTTTTCAAATCAAATAAATAGGATTATTTGAAATCATTGATCTGAATAATAAGGTGGAATCATGTATATACATAAACAATATTTGTAAATGTTTCATCACGAATTTTAATCCACCAATTCGTTTAAAAGAAAATTGCTCCTTAAATAAGTACCAACATCACCTCCAAAATTCTAATTTGATTGATTAGACCACCAATGAAAGTGATTTTGGTGTAGATTAGCAAATATTCGAAAGAGTGGAAGATTAGTTTTGATAAAATTCACCATAACATCAAGATCACCTCCAAAATCATAAGTTTTCGAGAATATGAACAATAAAATTGGGATGATATATAGTAAATTAATGACATAATCTGATAATACCATAGAAAATTCACAACCAATGCAATAGCCAAATTGAAAAGTAAAAATATCCACAAATCGATATTGAATTAGTAAAAATAAAGTCATCTAATTAAGTGAATTAATTATTTGAATTTTAATTAAATTTATTTCTAAAATCAACACAATATAAAAATTGAATAAAAAATAATAATAGTCATTCATTCTCCATACAGAATGAAAAGATAAAGATAAGTTAAAATCAACAATTGATATTAAACCGAAACCAAAAATCACACCAAACCTATAATGATGAATCAAATTTAAAATTAAATTTAAATCAAAAGCAACCCAAAAGAAAACTTCAGCTAAATTCATGATATAAAATTAAAAATTATTTATGTAAATCAAAACAAAAAAGTAATGAAATAATTATTTAAACCTTAATTAAGATATAAATCTAATCTAATCAAAGTTAAAATTAAATTTGAATAGAAAAAATTTTAAAAAAACATATTAAAAGCAAAAAAAAAAATGGAGTAGAAAAGAAATATATTCAGCACCGAAATTAATATTAAAAAATAATCAACATTTTAAAATTAAAATGAATACAAGGAAAAAAATCAAAGTTTTTTTTTAATTGAAACTAAAATAAATCAATAAGAGAGAAATTAGAAAGGAATGCTTTTCGGGTCATGGCTATACAAATTTCATTTTCCGTACAATTATTCTAAATGCAATTTGTAAACTTTGGGGTAAAAAAAAATATGAAGAAGAAGATGCAAAGAACTTTATGAATAAAATTAATCATGTTATAAATATAATTATTTCTTCCATAAAATTAAATCAAGTGTAATCAAGAAAAAAAAATTAGGCTAGACATTATACTTGCAAAATAAGAAAATTACTTAGTTCTAAAATTTCAATAGTGAAACTCAAATTAAATATAAAATAAAATAAATCATTTATTTCTTACAAATTCAAATAAAGATATATAAAGGTGTAACCGTATAAGTAATCGTATATCGCAATTGACTTAAAACAAAAGGAGAGTTGCTGAAGAGCACAAGGTGTTCATATTAGTACATTAAAACGGGAAAGAAAATGTTGGAAGAAGAATATCGTACCTAGGCAAAAGAGCCAATAGAATAAACTAAAAGAAGTTAATCTGAAGGATCAAGGAGTTCTTGAATGAAACTGAAAGCTAGGGCGCCTGCTCCCAGCCTCCCATATTGGCCGTTGCTACCGGGGAGGACTCCAATCAGTTTTAACATATTTGAAGCCTGGAATGCAAAATTGATTTGGAGAAGAAAAACAAAACGCATCTCTAGCATTTTAGTATATTAAATTAAGGGAGAGAGATATTGGGAGGTGGAAAGGGTGGGAGGAAGAGGAATTGGAGAGATATCAAAATGACTTTTAAACTTTCATTCCTCTTAGAAAAAAGGTTTAGTTTAGTGTAATATGTATAGGAGTCGTTTGGTAGAGGGTGGTGGGGAAAATGGTGGTGGGTTTTTGGTGGGGGAGTTGTTGTTTTGGTAGTGGTGGAGGTGAAAGTTTGGTGATGGTAGTGGCAGTGGGGCTGGCTGTGTAGTTACCCTGCTTGATAAGGGTAATTATGTCTTTTTACAATTTATCGTTATATAAATTGGATGGAAACAAACGGATTTTTGGTCAGGGGGGTTATCCCTCACCAAATAAAGTACAAGGGGCTCAAACCTCGAGCCCGTGAACCA